>CM033470.1:41658276-41885268 GCA_019447015.1 Hymenochirus boettgeri | reverse complement strand
ACCATATAGTGTCATACAAAATATGCTTACTCAACATATATTGCGCAATAATTAAGAAATTGTTATAAATAAAAAAGTTTAGCAGGGACATGATGACAATTGAGATATTAACAAATATTCATTAGTAACCAATTAAAATGTAAACATTTATACATATATAACTCCACACTGGTGTTAGATACTCTATTTAGTGGGCATATAAACATCTACATATTATCATATTCACAAAAATGCCAGTCCTTGTCAAAAAATTCCAATAAATAGCAAGAAAAAGTTTCAAATAGGTGAGTGTACAATCCCAGTGGAAAAATAAACAAATTACGTGTTAGCACAGACCTCACAAACTGCCGTGTGTTACGGACCCCCACTCACAGCCTTGACTGAGCCACAGACGTATCTAGAAAAACATATCCCACAAAACCCATTGAGTATGAAGAAAGGGGAACTCTTCTTATTCCAAACTCCCATCTATTTTCACAAATATTTCAGGACATGCCTTTCCATTGGAAATACCTGCAACATTATCACTACATTCCCCCAAACATTCATTTGCTATAGAAATAAAAGCATGATTGTGATCACAAAATAATGGTGGTTGTAGGAATGACTCTTGAATGTTGGCAGGTTATTTTAATTGTGTATGGACAAAATTAGACCCAAATCATCATGAGCTAAATCTTGTCTTTTGACAATTTAGCCCCATTTGATATTTCCATAGATAAATACATTGTTTCCCAGCATCCTTATGTGAATTACATTCTTATTTTTATCTGAGCCGAAACCAATTCCCTATCCATAGACCCACTGGCAAAATGATGTGTCCGTTCATCCTAAAAAGGGAAGTGAAGCCATCAGGAGACCGTTAGCTGAAAAACAATTATTTCATGGGAGTACATAGGTCAGATTTAGATTTTGTACAATTACTATAAAATAAAACATAAAAAACAAATATTTATTGTATTCTTATATTCTGATTGCAGAGTTCCTCAACCTTTTTATTTTTGCCAAATCTTTGAAACTATTTTCATGTCTCTACATTTTTATTTATAATTTTCCTTCTCAGTCATCATTCATCAAAATACATAATTAACAGATCAATAAATATATTTATTAATAGGAAAAACTTGCACTCGAGCATCACGTGGGTGGAGCTGTACAATTTCTGTCATTATATCTTGAGGAACCCCTAGAGATTTATTAGGGAACTCTAGGAGTCTCTGGAACCATGGATAAGAAACATTGATTTAGAATGAAGAGTATTGCAGATATTGATTCAGGATTTTTTACGTTTTAATTTGTTTATGTACTTTATTTGTAAAGTACATTGTAAGTCACTGATAGTTAGTCCCCAGTGATGCACCAAGTGCCAACATTATTTATCACTAAGCAGTGCACCTGCTCATTATATAACTTGGTTCAATTCGCATATACAACAAATGTAAACAAAAATAGTCAGAGGTATGTCCACGTGGGTACAATGATATTGACCGGGGAAAGGCTTTGTCCTCACTCTCCCACAATAAGTACAATGCAACCATAGCAGGCAGCATTAATCATCTTAAAATATGTTGTGGTCGTTAGCAATAGTTTAAATTAGTTCCATTCTCTTGTAATTTAATCTGCTGTTTATTTCATGTCTGAAAAGCCATAAATTGTGTTTTTAAGAGAGAATAAAGGTGTTGCTTAGTTCTTATCTGGAGACCTTACAAGGTAATGTCTTTTGTGATTTGGCATTGGTTAGTTTTATTTGTGAATTGATATCTATGCATGTGCAACTATTCTGGGGCAATTAATTGCTGCACGCAGAATTATAAAGCTGGGGTTAATACAAGCTAGCTAATTAAAGGGTATCTGCACCCTCCACCCTAGCACACCCCCAACCACCATGTTTGTTTAGTTAAAGGGCATGTCCACCCCCAAAACTAAGATTTAACCCACAACTGGCCCCACTAAGTAATGTTTAAAAATCCTTACCTTACATCCCTGCTCCAAATTGTTTTCTTCCTGTGCCTGTCTAAGTCCAGGAAAGTGTAGTGTAGGAGCCTCTCACTGAGTCATCCGGTATCTGCGATTTCCCTACCTCAACAAGGTATGGCACATGCTCAGTGCAGCCCTCCCCCCTCCCTCTACCTCCCATTTCTCTCTCCCTCCCCCTAGCTACAAACTCCTTTGCTGTAGTGTGGGGATCCCTCCCCCAGCCCCAACCGGCATAGTAACTTTTGCAGAAACTTCCCCGAACTGTACTTACATTACCTCTTTCCCCCGGCGTTCTGGATAGCTAGAAGCCACATCCGCGATTAGCTGCCTCCCAGCCAATCACAGAGGCTGCTGCCGGTTTCATGCAAGCAGAGGGCCTGGACAGATCACCGTGGGAAAGAGGTAATGTAAGTAGAGTTCGGGGAGTTTCTGCAAAAGTTACTATGGCGTTTGGGGCTGTGGGAGGGAGCAAAAAAATGAAAAATGGGGTGGACATGCCCTTTAAAAAAGCAGCAGAACTCTACTTACAGTCCTACGATCCCCCGACGTTCTGATCCACGTTCTGCTTGCCGGAACTGCAACCGTGTCTTTGACTGGCAGACACAGACACAGCTGCTGGCAATAGTGAATGAAGGGATGTATGTAAAGTTCTGCAGATTTTTTTAAGTAAACTAACATGGCGGTTGGGGTGGGATAGGGTTCCCTACATTACAGGAAAAGGGTTTAAAGCTAAGGAGGAAACCTCTCAGAGGACAGAGAGGAAGCAGGGACCAGGTGACTCACTGACAGCTCCTACTCTTCACTTTTTTGAACTTTGAACAGGCACTGCATGAGAACAATTTGGAGCAGAGATGTAAGGTAAGGATTTTTTACACTACACAGTGGGGCTAGTAGTGGGTTCAATTTTAGGACATGCCCTTTAACTTTTTGCTTCCCATGGCAAAAATGCACAGCCCTTGCTATTTGTGCAATTTTGCTTTTGTGGCCAGTTTACCAGGACTTTTTAAAGCTTTTAGTTGGCATCAAAATCACACAAGGAGTAAAATCCTTGTAATTTATAGTAGGGGTTACATTTCCCACCATATAGTGTCATACAAAATATGCTTACTCAACATATATTGCGCAATAATTAAGAAATTGTTATAAATAAAAAAGTTTAGCAGGGACATGATGACAATTGAGATATTAACAAACTAAAAGGGTGAGAGCGCTTTGCTTTTGCGGCCAGTTTACCAGGACTTTTTAAAGCTTTTAGTTGGCATCAAAATCACACAAGGAGTAAAATCCTTGCAATTTACAGTAGGGGTTACATTTCCCACCATATAGTGTCATACAAAATATGCTTACTCAACATATATTGCGCATAATTAAGAAATTGTTATAAATAAAAAGTTTAGCAGAGACTTAATGACAATTGAGATATTAACAAACTAAAAGGGTGAGAGCTCTTCTTAATTTAACAGATTATCCATGAAACTGAAAACAACACTTATTTATCTTGCCCTACAAACATTATCAAACTAAAGTGCAACATTTCAGTGCTATAGTTTTAGAGAAACGATACATGGCTCATATTAAAGGTTAGATCACATGCTTTTGTTTAACCCCAACTTGTCTAGAGATTACTCTTTCATGTATGTATTAAAGTTAAACATTGGAAAAAATTAAAACAAAGCAATATAAGCATTAAGCAATGATTCCCTTAAACCCATTTACCATAAACATTACAAAATCCATTTTGTTCAGAATGTTATTCTGCTATTTTTCTGTTTTCTATGTTTTTGTATGCCCTTAAATGAATTAGATTTTGTTTGTACCATTGTTAGCTTGGCTCAGAGGGGGGTGATATTATGTTGAGGCGGACAGCTGTAACTCTAACTTAAATGTCAAAGTTATATTGCTGTATTTTTAATAAGAAATACTTTTTAAACACTTAAGTCAAACACTAATTCAAAACTTAAAATAACACTAAAACCATTTTTTTTCAAGAAATCATAGCTTTAATTCTCACAACACAGAAGCTGTGTTAGGAGTTGTTTAAATGGCTGATTTTTGCCTGTGGCTGGCAGCTCCTCCCTCCAACAGTCACTCATATATTGACAGACATGCCTTTGTTGGAAAAGGAGGTTAAACCTACAGAAGGCATTTTCAGAAAAGGAAACAAGCAGCTCACAATATGGTAAGAGGAGGTAAGGTCACTCATTCCTACCTTACAGGGGATTTGATTTTTATTATATTATATTTTGATTATATATATTTATATTATATATATTTATATATATTTTCTCATTTTGAGATTCTATAATATTTTTGATTATATATATTTATATTATATATATTTATATATATTTTCTCATTTTGAGATTCTATAGTATACTTCAGATATCTAAGGCTATCCTTTAATAATTTAAATGGTACTGTAATCGCACCCTCAACTGGCGACCAAATCCTCTATTATTTCAACATAAACGCCAGCCTTAATTATTATTATTATTATTATTATTATGGATTTATACAGCGCCAGCATCTTCTGTAGCGCTTTACACTTATATGGATACATTCACATCAGGCCCTGCCCCGAAGAGCTTACAATCTAAGCACATTTATTTGACACATACAACCTATCAGTGTGTCTTTATGATTGTGGGGGAAACTGTAGTGCCCGGGACTAACCACTGAGCCACCGTGCTGCCCCAAAATGGTAATTACATCAGTACAAACAGAGAGAACCAGCTACTATTATGTTGATTTGGATACACAGAGAATCCCCTAGACTTATGGTATCAACACACACAAAAAATTCAGTGGTATTCATTAGAGATGTACGAAACTGTTGAGTTTCGTTCCATTTTCGAATTTTCAAAATTTTTAGAAAGTCGAAAATTCGAGTTCTGATTTTCGAAAACCATCTATTTTATATTTTTAAAAATCTCCTACTTTCGATTTTCGATTTTTGAAAATCATCTACTTTAAATTTTCTATTTTCGAAAATCGGCTACTTTCGATTTTCGGAAATCGGCTACTTTCAATTTTCGATTTTTGGAAATTATCTGCTTTCGATTTTCGATAAAAATTGGGATGAAATTCGGGAGTTCCGAAAGTTTTGTTGGGACTTCGAAATCCTCAGATTCGATTCCAAACTGGGTTCTATTCGAACCCACATTACATCTCTAGTATTCATTAATGAGCCTAAATTTAAGCAACTGTGTAGATAATCTTGCATCATGCAATCAAATCATTTGGTACACACCCCACGTATGTGTAACAAGTTGCCAGAGCCTTGTTGTTTACTGTACACAAACATGGTTTCCAAATGTCAAACCAGCGGAGTAACTAGGAATCACTGCCCCCCCCAGAAAAACTAGGATGGGGCCCCTATCCGTGCTTCATCCACAGTGGTTTTCTGGGAGGAGGCTACATCTGTCATAGGAAAAATAAGAAGTCCCATCTTCTTTTTTCCAATGACAGATATAGCAACTTGGCTCCTGGGCCCTTTGCGGTTGCTTCCCCTGCTCCCCTGATAGTTACACCCCTGACTCGAACGGAACCCTCCACTTTTTATTGTGGGCTATAAAATGGAAATTATGTCCTACGATTAACATAGTTCATACCAATGCAGCAAAAAAAAAATCTAAATTACGCAAGATCCAAAGTTAAATGACTCTCACATTTAAAGCCAGCCAACTCTCCCTATACATTTTTTAATTTTGAAAGAAAGCATTTGCATATTATTAATAAACTATACGTCCATCAGTATAAATATTCATATCCATGTATATAGTATTTAATGGTTGGGTAACAAATGGGATTTAAAGTGTAAAAAGCAGAGAAAGCATGTATTAAATTCTTTCAGGAAAAATCCTTTTTCTAAGATCAAACGGTCTTAGCATGTAATACATGTAAATTCTAAAAGAAAAGCAGTAAAAACTGCATTTGGCTTTATCTCTATGGCCGTCTTTGGGTCTTATCTAAAAGCCCTGTTTTCACAGCAAATAAATGATTTACTGCATTGGAAAAAATAATTTATAGATGTTATATTCCTCTAGCATACACATAAATACCTTACATACATGTATTCACATAGTTAGAAATATCTACGATATAAATAAATATAATTTTCATAGATTTTGATTGTTTCATTATATATTACCATAGCTGATTTTTTTAAGCATGTTAGGCTCATATATTTTTTTTGAAGGACTTTACATAAATACTACAGTATATATACATTTGTTTCTATGACATGCACTTTATACAGAGTTTTACAATTAGGCCTTGCCCTGAAGAGCTTAAAATCTAATAAGACTATCATACACCCAACCTATGAAAATGTCTTAAAAGTGGAGGAAGCATATGCAGGGCCGGATTTACCATTATTTACAATAGGCACGTGCCTAGGGGTGCCTGAAGTTGGAGGGGTAGCTGTCAATCTCCTCCCACCAATCCAACCTATTTATAGTCTTCCCCAAAAAAGAGAAAACGGTTGTGGTTTAGAGGTGTGGTTTGTGTTTAGGGGTTGGTCTAAGAGAGACAGACTTTTTGGGCCTACAGACTCCTGAGGTGTAAATCCAGTATGAGTCCTGGTTTTGGACTTTTTTGACTTTTTTTATGGAGTTTTTTGAAATTCGGAACTTATCATTGAAAATCAATAATAACATAAGAAAATCCAAAAATGTTATAAAAAATTGATAGAAAATCAAAAATTAAATCAAAAATTCAAAAACTTCAGTAGGTTCTGCGGGACCGCTGTCGGAATAAAAGTTGCCAGGAAAAAAACTTGCAGGAAAAAAACTGGCAAGTTTTAATCTGACATCGGTTCCACAGAACCTATTGAAGTACTGAAAATCCTATTCGAATCCAACTGAATCTGAATTTTGTGATCTTAAGTAAATTACTTAGAGGAAATGCATCAAACATATAAACTTGTTGTAAAAGTACCTGATTCTACTGAGCCACTGAGCTGCCCTTGGTAGAGGGAAAAATTACCCTGATTCTTTGACAAATTAAATAGAAACTAGAATCTCCAAAGCAGATCTACAGGGGATCTCAGTTATCTTCCATAAAGTAGCACAAGGATCGTTAATAACAAGAAGACACAAAAGAAAATGGTTTGATAATGAATAATACACTTCCTACTCTAAACATAAAGACCTGTTCACAGGATTTCAAAATAGCTAATGTCATACTCAGAGATAATAAAATAATAATTGATATAAAGCAAAGGCAAAATTAAAAAGAAAAATTTGTGGACATGCAATTTGTAAAAATATAACTGAGAAAATAAAGCTACAGATTATTGCACAAGCCAATTAAAACTTTCATTCAACCTAAAATTAACCATTTACAGTGTAACAAGTCAATGAAATCAAGTCAATGAAAAAACAAACAGGGCGATGTATTAATAGTTCTTATCATTAAAATGTTGCTAATTTTGCCCCAACCAATTTCAAAAATGTTAGCTTTTAAATGGTAAAATCTGAATGGGTGGGGCAAAATTTGCATTTTTAACATGTAAGAACTTTTATGACATTGCCCTCTTATTTTTTGCCCTCTTAGTTTTTATTTATTTATTGGGGGAGGGGGACAAAAAAAACGGAACCTCTACCTCTGTTAAAAGCTCCACAAGCTTTATGAGCCAAACTGAAAATAAAAGTTAAGTAAAATTTAAATAAACAGAGAAATATCCTCTACCTGCATCCTGAAGGTACAGTAAGGATGTGTTAAAAAGCTAGTGACACAGTTGGCTTCTACTGGTTTGTGGAGTCCCTAAGTCCATCAGTGATTAGGTAAACTGTACTTCATGTTGATCCCTCTAATTGGCTCAAGATCCCTTGGTACCCCTAAACCAGCAAACAGATGGTTTCAAAGATTTCCCGTCAAACCCTCCCTGACAGGGATAGCTCTTTAATTGGATTCCATAGCCACATTTCCTGCTGTCAGGAAGAGGATTTTACTATTTATCCAGTCAAGTTCACTGTGAACCCACACCGATGCTAAGCACCTGTACATCTGTAATTTAAAGGAACTGTAAACCCATATACATAACATTTGAAGTCTTTGCCCTCCGTTTATATTATTCACAGGGAGGTGAGAACGCTTATTCTCATCTCCCTGTGAATAATATTTTGCTCAGGGGACACTGGAACTTACCTTCACTCCACACCACTCGCAGCCGCTCCTGCTCTAACAACCGCTGTCCCGACCATGCGTGCTCTGTTAGGCGCATGCGCGCCAATACAAGAGATAGGGCGCACGATCGGGACAGAACAGCTGTTCTGTGCAGAAGCGGCTGCGAGCGGAGCAAAGGTAAGTTCCCGGTCCCCTGAGCAAAATATTATTCACAGTTTACAATTCCTTTAAAGAATGAAGTAGAAAAATATATGTTATTATTAACTAATCAATGCCCCAAAGGCTTAAAGTAGGTAATGAAAACACTTATTTTTATAGAGAATCTTTTACTTCCAGGTTGAAGCATTACTCCTACACTATTTAACATATACATAAATGACCTGTCATTGCATTGGTGAAATCCACATCCCCAGGGTTGATAATGAATGGGAAAGAGATTAAGCGACTTCTGCATGCTGATGATTTGCTACTTGTAGACAAAAGAAGGTTAACAAAAATCCATTTTATCATGATCTTCTACAAAGGTAAAAAAAAGAAATACAAACCTTGCAGAGCTATTGTTTTTCACACACCTCCTTCAATATCTTTTTCAATAAATTGCACTCTCTATTCCCTGGGGTATCTCTTTGGTAAACCATAGAAAATACAATGCTTTATCTTATGCAAGATATTTTCCATTTTGAACTTAACCTTATCAATTAGGGGCTGTTGACAACTGAAAGATAGAATGGTCGCTTGCTGAAATCTAACTTGCTAGTGTCCATACTCATGTGCAGAATAGGAAAATCCACATCGCTAGGGACCCTAACCTGGAGGTTAATATTAAAAGTCTTATATATTAATTATACCCATTTCTCAGCTAAATTATGTTTTTAGATTGTATTTTATGCTTGTGATGCTGATGCTGTTGAGGGGTTAATAATTGAAGTTATAGAACAAGGAGGATACATATACATAGGGCACTGGAACGATAATGTTGCAAAATATGGTATATATTGCAACTAAAACCACCATAGAAAAACCATATTGCAGCACTCAGATAATTTGGATAATGTTTAAAAATCCTTTATTATAACATCTGGACCCTATACTTATTTTAAGTGGACTGGAGTTATGACTGAATGGTGGACTGATGTATAGGTAAACCTAGACTGATAAACTGCATAAACTAAGTATTTACTTATTTATATACACAGAATTTATGTAGGATGAGTTTTTTTTAAATGTTTTTAATGTTGATATCCCAGATGTTAGAATAAAGGACATTCTCCAAGCCCCTGGGCAAGTGGGTGTGAGGCCACGAAATGCGTAGGGAAGAACTTGTACGCTTTCTATCCCATTTCTGTATATGCTGTACTGATTATTTTAAATGTTTGAATAAAGTTGGACTTTTATCCTTCTAATCCCAGACTATGGTAGCCTACCCAGAATTAACTTTATATCTGTACTTCATATTGTTCGGGAGATGGAGGCCCCTCCAGGCATGTGTGCCCCAGATCCGTGAACCAGCTTGTGGGGCTCCCGGAGTACAGGTACCAGTACAATCAATCCACCAGAAGCTGCTCATTTGGCTGGAAAATAAAGTTTTCACAAACAGAAGAAATTCAGTAGTAATAATGTACTGAATGTGTTTAAGAGCTGGTTTCCCACTGATATGCATCGCAGATTTTATTCCCAGAAAATATGTTAAAAATGTGACTACACTGAAAAAGGATGAAAGACATGGAAGAAATAACTAACAACATTAAATATATTTTTCAAAAATATAACATTTCACCTTTCCTCATTGACCCCATTCTCAATAGTTCTTTTTTAGAGACCACCCTTATAGTTTGAGTTAAAGCCCCTCAATTGATATATCCTACAGGTAACTTGAGTCACCTCATATAACATTTAATTCTTAGCCAGTTGGTCTATCTATCTTGCCTTTCTTCATCTTCAAATTTACATTTATATCCAAACTACTCATGAAATGTATTTTTATTGCCCTCTAAATCTGCCATTTTAGATAATAATCCTAAAAATTCCAAACATAAGCTATGAATCAAAGTCTATCTTTAAACTGATGCATTGCTAACACTCCCCAATTACTGCTACCTGTCACCATGTTTTATCTCTATTAATAAGCCTCTTAGAGGTCTCTGCTGCCTCATTCGACATCAAATTAGAGATTAAATGTATCAGACAGCTAAATTTATGACATGCAAAGGTATAGACTTAAAAGTAGGAATTTGATGGTATAGCCTAATAGCATTCAGACCCAGTTTTATCATAGGGGCAAACAATGCAATTGCCCAGAGCCCCAACTCCTAAGGGGCCCCTAAACCAAAAGCTTAGAATAGTCAAGGATTTGGGTTTAAAACACTTGAAACAGTCAAAATGCATAGTACTTCATAATAGACACTGGTTAATGAAAGTTCAGTGTGTTAAAGGAAACATTTATTCTTGTGTGAGTTAAATGAATGTGCAGGCAGTGCTGTAGAGATGAACAAAATTAGTTTCATTCTGAAAGTGGTTCCACTGAACTTTATTTATTTTTCATTAAAATGTTTCAAGTTTCAAAAAATTTGTTGGATTCACAGATTTTCAAAAAAATGACCATATCTTTGCCATTTATTGCTTGTTCTTCCATTTGGGGCAAGTTGGTATAGGCACATTATATGTATTTACCTTTTCAAGTAGATGGGATGTGGCAACCAACCAAAAAGGTTTTTGCAAAATGACCCTCTTTTCACTAGAAACTGGTGAAGGTAAAACCAATAGCCTCTTTAGTAAGTTTTAAACTCTTTAAAACATAAATCTGAATATAATATGCTGGCCATGTAGATTGTACTTAAATAGCTTACAATCAAAGTACCTAATGTGTTTTGGATTATAGGAAACAAACACCCAGGAATGTTGGGAGGTACAAGCTTCACATATATGTTGCTATGTTACCCAGGGTGCATATATATATGTCAATATACACATGGGGTCTCTCACCAGCGTGCTTAAGATTTCTGCTTGGGTGCTAATCATCACTTAAACATATATAACAATTTCCATCAAACGAAGCACTCCTGGGTCTTGTAATTGTCTAAATAATTCTTTATTAATGCTAATAAACTTCTACGCATTTTGGTCCGTCATATAGACTGTTATCAGTAACTGACTTCCTGATGACAATCTGTATGACAGACCGAAATGCCTAGAAGTTTGTGAGCTTTAATAAAGAATTATTTAGACTATTACAAGATCCAGGAGTGCTGCATTTGATGTATATATAAACGGTTTTATAGGGATCAAAGCAAACTTTTTTATAAAACTCAACACAAATTCTAGGTACTGTATATTAATTAAGGTGTATTTGATTCATTATATTACAACTAATACCTGTACATTTTTGGTTGCATTTTTTTCTACTTACCAACATTTCTTGTTGTCTGTTTTCTCTATATTTCTAATAATATTCTTGCCATGCATTCACTGTCATGTTGTTTTATGTTGTTGTTTTATGATTGTTGACTATTAAGCTTCTTTTTTCCTTGTGGTTCACTATATTGATTAATTGGTTCTGTTCTTTGCTGCAACCTGGGAAAAAAAATAGTTATTAGTAAATCAAGCAACCCAGACCCTTCTTTTTTTCACCTTAAACAGTAAACGTGGCAGAAAAACTCTCGAGGAGAATCAATATCCCTAAAATTAGCTTAAAATCGTTGTTAACCCGATGTAAAATCGGCTTAACATGGGTTTTACACTTATTTTAGGACACTAGGCTTTTTCCAAATGTTTAAGGAAATAGTGTAGTGCACACGATACAATACCCAATTTGGTAAATTTTGCGTTACCACATACCTTTTCGCAATATTGCAGTGCAATACTTGACTTAATTGTGTTTATGGCTAGTATTGAGGGATTGCGGAAAGGTAAGAATTTAGAAATATCAAACTGACCCGACCCAATTTTAGACTTTCTTCCTAAACTTTATACAGGGAAGTTAAAAAAGGCCTTAAGTTAAAATAAATGTTTTATTCATGACCAAAAATGTTCATAAAAACAAACCTACCATACCACTGAAATATATAGCAGGGGTCTTCAACTTGCACGTATCCAAATGTGTGAAAACTACAAATCCCAGCATTCCCTGAAAGCCTTCTGATATTGTAAGTGCTGTAGTGGAATGCTGGGAGTTATATTTTTCAAACAAATGTATACCCACACAGGTAGAAGATTCCTGGTATAATGTATTTAATATATCCCCACTGTGCCCAACTACCTACCTATGGGCCTCTCCTGATCCCTACTACCTACCCATGGACCTCTACTGTCCCCAACTTCTACCTACCCATGGGCCTCAGCTCATTTTAAATCTTTATCTGCAACTTTTTTCTTGTTGATCTGTAACAGGGATAGGTAACCAGTAGTTATCCAGATGGTTTAAAAACTACAACTCCCAGCATTCACTCTATAGCCAAGGAATGCTGGGAGTTAGAAGACAGTAAAGTTACAAGGAGGTACCCACAACAGAGAATTATGGTTAGGGAGCAGGTGGAGCTGCAGTGAAATAGCTACACCTTTATATGGGTGTTTGAATGTCAATCATCTGGAGGTCCCTATACCTGCTGTAGTTCTAACTGAACCTCATTAAGTGGTAGATTGTTCTTATCATCACTATAATCATCTACATCCCATAGATTGTTGTGGCCAGAAGGATTTACAAAGACCAATGAAATCACATGTCGTCTGTTCCCATGCAGACACTTGCTCTGGTCTCATGCATAGGTGCAGGTGCAGATAGAAGTTACTTTGTTCTATGGAAAATTGTTACTTTTCTGACTCTGACCTCTGCTAGTGAAACCAAGGTCAGAAGTTTAAACCCTGCCTTTCCAGTCATTCCAGCATTAACTGCTTTTTTACCCAGTGACCTCTGGAAACCTACCCAGGCACTACAAGAGTTAAAGTTGAACATAGCTGTCTGTATTCCTATCCACAATGGCATCCTGTATAAAATTCTAAGGACATTAGATCTATTGATAACTCACTATTTACCCAGCCAAATACACAGTAAGAGGTTGGGAGCTTTTGCATCTAGATATATTTTCCCTTTATCTGCCATAGTGTGATTTGGTGTAAGGTGCTATACACACTGCACATTGTCTCAGATTGATAACAATGTATTCTCAGTTTCAGTTATTACAGACAAATATCTCTTCATAGACAGGGAAAAAAACTTTTTTTTTGAAGACTGGAATTGTTCTACCCAACCCGAACCCGACCCGCAGTTCTCTTTACCTGAACCCGACCCCCAACCCATTCAAACTCAATACGGGTTACCTGAACTCGACCTGCAAATCGGGTAACCCGTGGGTACCCAAACCGATGCAGGACTCTAGGACGAACATCCTGAAGTTTTGTTCATTTCCCAGGGGCGTACCTGAAGGGGCCCCCCTGCAAGTTTGGTGGCTGGGCCCCTGACTCCCTCCTCCCTCCGCAGACTGCAAGATCTGTGCGGCGACGTGAAGGTTTTAAATTTAAATTCATACGCGAGATCAACTGTTTAAAACCTGCACGTCGCTGCACAGATTAGGGGCTTGTGGTGGACCCTACTACCATCTGGGCCCCCCCATGGTCGCGGGGGCGGTAGTTACGCCACTGTCGTTTCCGTACTATAGAAGTTAAGTAAAAGTTCTAAAGTTCTATAGTTCAGAAACAAACCCATTAAAGTCAATAGGAGAAAATAGTTCAAAAAGTTTTAGTAAAATACAAAAAAAATAGCAATGGTAACTTACTGTAAATGGCTCTGGCACCTGGAAAAAGGTCTGGGGAACATGTCTATATCACCAAAACTTGTTTAAAAGCTAAAAAACTTTCGTGGGCATTGGAGGATTATTGCCGAAACGGGGATTATCGCCGAAACTGCACATTTGATTGTTATGGTGGAAATCGAGGGTTAGCAAACGGTACGCAAATTCAATAATTATTTAATTTTTTATAATTAGCATAGTAGCATAGTATTGTATTAGAGGTTGAATGAACACATGTACATCTAGTCCAACCTACTGTAGTCAGCAATCACCAAAATACCTGCCTAACACTTGATCCAAAGGAAGGCAAAAAAATTAAAACAGTTTTCACTCGTAAAATTTATATACAATTTGTCCACCACATGCAATAGAATATAGTTTCATAGCCTTAAAATTTTCACAGTAAAAAACCCTTTCCAAACTTAAGAAAAATCTTATTTTTGCACAAGATATTTTCTTGTATGGACCATTAATGTATGTATACACAGTGATCACATCTCCATGCAAGTGCCCCTTTGCTGGCTCTTCTAGCTGTTCTGCCTGACACTGCTTGCCACCAGTGAATAAGGTGAAAATATTGTTACATTTAGAAACCTTATCTTTTTTGGAACATAATAGAACCCCCTCCCCAAAAAAAGGTAAGTCTGGGGTATTGAACTTGGGACCTTCTAAACTGTGTATTTTATCTTTTGCTAGGAAAAAAATAATTTAAAAAATGGAATATGGAAATCCCTGATAAGACTTTGAAAGATGCTTTTTACCCTGCAGTTTATATTGCCAGCAACTCACAATGACTATTAAATAAATTGCAGGGTAACAAGCAGCTTTCAAAGTTTAATCAGGGAATTACATTTTGGTGTATAGAAAACTGGGGTCAGGGGGCGTGGTTCTTTGATGACTTTATGGGCTGTGGGTTGTACTGGCAACAACATGGAAACCTTCTTAGTTACAGAATCTATTACTCACATGTACTAAATGCAACTTGCTAGAAAATAATATTACAATGTATAGGTGTTCTGGGGAGAAAAACTCACATTTTTTAAAAAAAAATTTAAAAAATGAAGTGCTGACAGCTTGTTATAGCATATGTGAATTAGAGACCCGGATCCAACACGGAACCCCTCAGTTCCAAAATTCGAATGTTCCATCCAAAACCGGATGGATCGTTCAGATTTCGGGACTTCGGATCGCGTTTTTGATTTTTTTTGAACATTCGAAAATAAGGGCCGAAACTCGAAAATAGTTTCCAATCGTACTTCTGAGGATTATCGAAAGTCCAAGGCTATTTTTGCGAATTTACGAAAATGGCTCAAATGTTCGATAAAAATCGAAAACGCGCTCCAAAGTCCAGAATTTAATTTCCGTCTTCAGATATTTGGATCTTTGGGATTTTCCAGCGATCCGAAAACACAAAAACAGAATAAACCTGGTAGTTTCGACCATCTCTAATGTGAATGAGATCCATTCACAAATATAGTTTTTTATTTTAATGGAAAAATAAAATTGGGTCACAGATCAATATTAGGTGATCAGTTCTGTTCAGCCTTTCTGTGTTTAAGGGGTATATACTTTGAAAAACTGGAAGCTTTTCAAAGCAAAGAGCTGGTTATTTTTTTATCTGATTGTACTTCTAACTTTGGGGTTAGTTGCTCAGAAAAGAGAAAAAAGTACAGACTACCACACTTTCTTGAACTTTGGGGTTAGTTGCTGACTGTGTTACACCACAACAAGTGACATACAGTTTGATTCAGGACATGTTGGAGATTGATAATTAGTGGGATTTTTTAACTTATCATATGGGCTTGGAAGATTTTTAACTTTGAATCATCTTTATTTAAGAAAATTTCCTAAAAGCTTGAAGGTCTAAGAGTTGCATCTGGAATTCTGCAGGTGAGTGGGAAAGATTGGTACCGTCATGTAGCTGAAGGTGGGTAGATCACAATAATATATTGTTTTGGCAATTGTTTCCTCAGGTAATGAGGTGTTTTGTCTGAAAAATGGAAGTATTCACTTAGAGCACAGCCCTAAAGTTATGTATTGGCTAGTTTTGAGACTATTTGACTGTGTCTATCTGTGCACTGATGCATGCAAGGTTACTGTTTCATTTGGGAAAAGTAAAACATTGATATTTATTGGGGAATTTTTATTTGTAATAAAGGGTTGGTGAAATGTTTTTAAGTTTAAAGTTAAAGTTCTTTCCCTCCTTTTCAGGCAGAATTGTGCATGTATGTATGAAAGAATTATACTGTCACATAGTTAAAGGTGTGTAGTTTCTAAAAATATTTAGTTTTATTTCTGAGTTTGGGGGGTGTTTGAAACTGAAATTGAAAGCTGGTCAAATTACAGAACAGGTTGAATCTTTTCTCTGTAATTGGTCTTATGCTGTAGTTCACTTTGGGGTTATTCATGGCTGTGTTTCTAGGCACACCCACACATGTGGCATACTGTTTGATTCAGAATATGTGGGATATAAATATTTAGTGGGATTATTCTACTTAGTGTGTACGTTTGGAAAGATTACTAACTTTGAATCTCTTTTTTTTTTTTACACAAAAAAATTCTCCTAAAATTCTATGAAGTCTACGATGAATTGCATCTGAAATTAGGCACATACATGTTTAAAAAATGGCATCATTATGTAGCTAAAGATGTGTAGATTACAAAAATATATTGTTTTGTGGAATGTTTTACAGGTTAGGGAATGTTTAGCCTAAAAAAACAAGTTTGCACATAGAGTACAGACCCAAAGTTAAGTATTGGCTCAATTTGAGGCCGTTTGTGTCTCTGTGTCCACTGGTGCAAGATTGGTAACAATTTATTTGGGACATGTAGAAGATCAATGTTTAGTGGGAATTTATATTTGTCCTGGAGGTTTGTTCGAGGTTTCTAAGTTTGAACCCTCGTGGCTGCTTTTTTAAGAAAATCAGCTAAAAAACGCAAATCTCTAAAAAGAACTATGCAAAATTTTGCATGTATGTATGAAAACAATACACTGCCACATAGCTGTGTAGGGGGTGGGTGGGGGTGTATTTCTGAGTTTCTGAGAGTGATTGCTCTTATGCCTTTGTCCACTTTGGGGTAACTTGGTGACTGTGTTTCTGTCCAGACCCACACATATGGGATACCTTTTGATTCAGGACACGTGGGAGACTGATATTTTGAGGGATTTTTCTACTTATCATACGTGTAAAAGAATGGTATTGTTATGTAACTAAAGGTGTGTAAATTCCAATAATATATAGTTTTAGGGATTGTTTTCCAGGTAAGGGGGTGTATAGCCTGAATAAAGAAAGTATGCACTTAAAAAACAGCCCAAATGTTATGCATTGGCTTTGGCAAGTAGGGTACTGTTATATTCATGACATTTAGAAGATCAATGTTTAGTGGGAACTTTTATGTGTGCTTGAGGGTTGGTTGAGATTTTCAGATTTAAACCCACACATGTGGCATACCATTTGATTCAGAACTTGTGGGAGATTGCTAATCAGAGGGTTTTTTTACTTGTCAAGTGGGTTTGGGCAAGATTTCTAACTGAATTTTTTTTTACATTTTACAAAATTTCAAAAATATATAAGATGTGGGGGTATTACCAAGTTTGGGGTGTTGATATACAGAACACATTTTCTTCTTGTAATTACAGTTCTGCATACATCCCATTTGTAGTTAGTTAGTGGCCACATCTTTCTGTACACCCGCACATGTGGTATACTTTTTTCAGGAGAGGTTAGGCTTTCACATTTGAGTTCATTTTACACTTTTGTCAGAATTTTTGAGTTAAATTTACCTTTGATTTTGTCTCTGATTTATAAGTTTTGGAGGAAATGAAAGATATGAGGAAAACGACTTTCAATTTGACGAACATCTATGTCCAGGTATTTGCATTTTAATCAAAACTTTTAACAATCTGGGAGTATGTAGTTTCAATAAATCTCATACTTACGTTGATAAGTAATTTGGCATTTAGTGTAGGTTAACTATGATGTGCTTATAAATTTTAATCTGGTGTAAAACTCTAAAATTTTAGTTTGGGGGTGCCTCTTGGACAGAAAAAGTGGAGTACCTTCCTTTCTCTGGTATCATTTTACTATGCTAGACCTTCCCTCTTTTCTCATACCACTGACCTTTCTAGACTATGCTTACTCAGTGTACTATGCACCCCAGTGAGATTGAGACTCCCCTCAACCTAGTTTAAATCTCCTCCAATGCCCAACAATCCCTATAGCTGTTTTCCTGTATTTCCATTCAGGTTTTTTTTTTTTAGCAGAGAAATATGCCGATGCATCTTTAAGGATTCTAATAAATGAAAAGAAAATTTAAATCATTATAAAGGTGAGAATGACCATGGTAGAAAGTATGGCTATTTGGCAAACAAAGCAGGGCATAGACATCTAGGATGGAAAAGGTTAAAAGTAAACTACAAAACAATCACCTCCAAACCCAAGTCCCTCTAACAGACACACAAGGATATCCTCGAAATTCTTGGTAAAAGAGATTTTCCTGTAAATTTTGCAAAAAAATCATTGGTCACCCTCTATGTACAATATAGTTGAATATGATTTTCCATTTCATGATGCATTGTGGAATGTGGGGCAGTATATAGCATTTCAAATACCAGAAATCTAGTCAAGTATCCGGGGATGTTTATACCATCATTTCTTTTGCATATTTAATGTCTAGTCTACCAAATTCTTGGAAACCATTATTAGTTAATTAAAGTAATCCCATTTAAGGCAGATTCTATTTCTATATTTTCTACTGTTACTGGCAAATCTTTCAGTTTTCCTATCTTAGTATAAAATTGTAATGTAATTTAATATAATCCAAGTTCTTTAAGTTTAAGATCATCTCATTCATTATTAACAACTTGCATAAAATCAATTTACTTAGCTCATAATATTATGTGTTAGCTAAACCGTTCCTTTCACGTAGTTATTTAATTAACTACTCACATGCCTACATGTCCAACATGTCTAATATATGATGCACCCTCGTCATATACTGAAACAGAAGAATAAGACTAGAGATGTACTGTGGGTTCTAATAGAACTCAGTTTCGAATCGAAATCGAAAATAGATAATTATTGAAATCAAAAGTAGATGATTATTAAAAATCGAAACCGCTAAAAATCATCAAATTTATGGAAATGACTGCCACATGACCTAAATTAACCAACCACAGTAGTACCAACCCCCTGGGTATAAAAGGCAATGTTTTAGACACCATTTTGTGTGTTGGAGAGTTTAGTAGGAGACCTGATAGTGTAGGAGTTTGGAGAGATTTTTTTTTTTGCTTTTTGAGCAAACTTGAGCTTTGATTGTGTGGATTTCAGTGTGGTGGGTTAACAATTGCTGTTACCCCCCCTGTGTTCACACATTTATAAACCCAAAAGTCCTTTTAAGGACTACTGTGAAACCAAAAGTCCTTTTAAGGACTAACCCATCCTTTTAAGTCATTTGGACAATTTTCTGTTAGTCCTTTTAGAGGGCTTTGTGTGTTTTATTTCTCTCTGGCTGTATTAGTGTATACAGTATACAGTATATATCTACAGATATATAGGGAGAGCGAAATGCCACGCAGGGTAAGAGGACGAGGCAGAGGCAGAAGTGCCTCTGCACGCGATGTTATAGGCAGAGGTGGGCCCATGCAGTCTGCTGCTGCTGGGCAGGAGCCACCTTCTTACCTGTGGGTCAATCCTGCCTGGCCCATGCCAAATGTTTGCACCCTTGTGGTGTCACTACTTCTGACCGTTTTGTATGGACGCACCAGCTACTCTGTGGCTAATGTTTCTATCTGTGGGTCAATCCTGCCTGGCCCATGCCAAATGTTTACACCCTTGTGGTGTTACCTTCTCTGACCATTTTGTACAGCCTCATCAGCTACTCTGCGGCTAATGTTTCTACGTTTAGGTCATTCCGGCCTGGCCAAAACTAAAATTTTATACCCTTGTGGTGTCACCTTCTCTGATCCTTTTGTACAGCCTCACCAGCTACTCTGTGGCTAATGTTTTTACCTGTGGGTCAATTCTGCCTGGCCCAAACCAACAGTCTAAATTTGCTTGTCTGGCTGCCTTTCTGGCTCATCCAAAATGCTAAGAAACTGTTCGCCTGTGATGCTGCCCCATTACTTACTTTCCCTTGCACTATGAATACCCTGAGGGAGAGTTGCTACTAAGGTGTGGGGTCATTCTACCAGGGAAGCCTGCCTGGCTCAGCAACAATGGCAACAAACTACAGTGGGCCTGCTCATGTATTACAGTGGGCTTGCTCCTGTACTCTGTGGTCCTGTAAAAAATGGTACCCCATCACCCACTTTCCTCTAAACAATGAAAACTGTGTGTGGTGTGATGGTATGAGTATGTGTGCAACATTTTTTAAGTGTGAAAACTATTAAATATATATATATAAAATATTTACAAAAACAAATTGAAATTTTTCTTTTTAAAAAATTAACATCCCGCTGCAAATGGCGGCCATTGTTCTCATGGCCCTTTCCATCAAGGCCAGCCGGTCCTCATCCGCCGTTGGTGGTGCTGGGGTTGGAGGTGGATCACTGCGAGCTGCTTCCATTTCTGTAAGATCATATAAAAAATAAAATACATTAATATGATGGTAGTGACAGCTTTATTGCGCTTTTTAACGCACTAGTTACATTAACTAACACATTAACTAACATTAATAAAAAGTGCAAATATAAACTATAAAACAAAAGCTTCTCTGACAATTATTTATGTAAATAAATGTGATAATATTTTATATAACAATCGGGGCTAGGCTGCACTAACGTGTTTTTTAAACATTTGCACCCGTGATTTTGCTCGCAATTTTAAATAACATGGAAATCACAGGGATGCAAAAATTCCTGCAATTGCACATGCGAACACTTTTTTTTTTGTGCAATCGCATGTGTTTCCATAATGGAAAATATCAAAATTCCATGTGCAAATGCGAGCCAGCGCACCGGAATTGCGTGCATGCTTCGGTGTGTTGCAGTGTGGCCTCATCCTCAAGATAAAAAAATGGCTAAAACCGTGATACTTGCCTTGTGGTGGTGCTGGAGGCTGTAGGAGGAGGAGGGGGAGAAGGATGATGATGAGCAGATGATGAGCAGAATCCTCTGTCTCTGTATCTTCCTCTTCTGTAAGATTATTTAAAAAAATAAAATCAATTAATATGTCGGTAACGACAGCTTTACTGGGCTTTTTATTCATTAACACTAATTAACATTAACTAACATTTATAGGTAATGGCTGGCATGCAATAAACATTTAAAAAAGCAAAAGTTTCTCTGACAATTATTTATGTGGTTTACAAAAAAGTACAAATAAATGAAATAATATTTTATATAAACATTTTATATAACAATCAAAGCAGAAATAAATGGCTAAATCAGTGACATAGCTGGACTTTTGCCTCTTCAGGTCAGACCACCTGCGCTGTAGCTGGAAGATGGTCTGGCTAATGTCAAATGTAGTTTTCAGCTTACGCTGCAAACTGCGCATAATGCGCAATCTGTGCCTCTTAATATGCGGGGTGCCAGCCGGCATCCCATCATAATATTTCTTGGCCAGGTAGGCCACCATACATCGCTGCCATTCCATACTGGGCATCCTGGCTCAAAGTGAGGCTCTAATCCAGATGCTTATATAGTGGGACAAACAGGAAAAAGCAGCCCGAAAACCGGAAGTAGATACTGAAAGCAGAATGGACGATTTCGGCAATGTCCGAAAACGCAGGCCGATTTCGGTAATACCCGATTTTACAACAACCGTAAACCCTGGAAAGTAGCTATCGATTTTGGTAACCCTCGATAGTTATATCGATAATCTTCGAAAGTCTCTGTTTGTTTCAATAACCCTCGAATTCGTATTTTCGGCAACCCTCGAAAGTAGAGATCGATTTCGGTAACCCTCGAATATATAAGTCGGTTTCGGCAACCCTCAAATTATGTTTCGATTTCGGTAACCCTCGAATATGTAATATCGGTAACCCTCGAAAGTAGCGTTTGATTTCGGTAACCCTCGAAAATGAGGAAGCACGAAAACAGCTCGATCGAGAGGAAAGATATTTTCACTACCCCCACTTTTAAATGAGTTTTGGTTATATTCATGTGTTCCCCATTCCCCAGGTCCCTGTGTTATCTACAGTAACCTACTAGTACTATTTCATGCTTAAAATTGATAGAAACGTTCACATTTTTTTCTCCCATAGACTTCTATGGGTTTAACTGTAAATTTGAAAATTCAAAAGCGGGACGAAAATCAAACATCTCTAAGTAAGACCTAATATTCTCCCATCAATTAGATTGATTATCAATAAACTACAGTTTTTATCAGTCTGCTTTAGGCACCATGAGTGTCAGAATTAACAGTTTATTTAGTCCATGTTTTCAATGCTGGGCTAGTTATAAGGATAGAGTCTACTTTTTCAAAATGGCAATTTAAAGGGAAGTCCAGCGCCCACAACTTACCCTCAGCTGCAGCCCTCTAACCTACAAGTTCACTTCACTTACTTATTGAGGCAATGTCCGTGCAGGTTTCTCACATCTTAAGGTATGCTTTCTGAATATTTTCCCCATATTTTCTTCTGCAGACCTTAGCACTCTTGGCAGTACTGTGGGATGTAGCTGTGCTAAAGGGGTTACATTATATTTTGTAGTTTAGTTCAAGCTAATACTGGTAGCAAGAGAATAAGCAAAATGGTCACAAGCACCTTTTAGTGTCCATGCGTGGGCTCTATTACCTGGCACTTGACACCTCTTGCACTTTTTAATGATCTCAGTAGGGGGCACCAGCCTTAGCCAGGGATAACCAGGAGAGTAAAATTAACACATTGATATCTAAAATTTTAAAACTACTGATTACTATGTGCCTGCAACTTCCCTCTAAACAAGCCCCTGTGCATCCCATTCTAACACATCAGACAAGTAACCAGCATTTACATCACAAGCTCAGTATATTGGCACAAGCACATAGTATCAGCAAAAAAGCACACAAAAGACTGCATGTTCTCAGAAAGGTCAAGAAAAACAGTGTCTACAAATGCTCTTATGGCCTTCAACTGTATGACTGAAAGAAATCTTTTCTAGAAGCATAACTGACTGGTTTAGCAGTACAAACAAGAAAAAAACAATTTGATAAAACAAAATAATAAAAAAAAACTTTGATCTGCCATCTCTATCATCCCTCGATGAAATCAGGTAGTGAAGGAAAATTACAACTATTGCAAATGACCCCTTGTACCCTGGACACTGAGTAATTGTGTAGAGAAAATAACTACATAATCTCAGGCACAAACAGCCTGAAAGAATTATGCTCAGAAGCAACGGACTCTTTCTCATTGCAATCAGACTCACATCCACTGTCTTCTGCTAAGTACAGCCCCCTTCTCTTTTATCATACACATTATAAGAGACTCCTAAGGAAATCCATGATATATTATTGTTCCTCCCTGTAGCTGTCATACCACTGTAATGCTTACATTATTGTTTTTAATGTCTCCCAAAAGTATTAAAAACAT
Organism: Hymenochirus boettgeri; assembly: GCA_019447015.1. NCBI lineage: Eukaryota > Metazoa > Chordata > Amphibia > Anura > Pipidae > Hymenochirus > Hymenochirus boettgeri. Next base: position 41,861,863 of record CM033470.1, on the reverse strand, counting down.
AGTGTTAGCATAAACAATTCCAAAGTATATGCATACAGTACCAATGGTAACAAATGAAACTTAATTTAATTAAATTGTTTAAATTAATTAAACAGGACACTTTTTAACACAATCCTATCAAGCTGAATTACTCTTGTTACCTTTCCAATTTGTACTCAAAAATGTGTCTGAATAAACAGCACTTCAAGCTAATACTTCCACTTTCTATCTCTTTATGTCCAGTATAGGAATAGGAGATACCAGCAGTTCGCTGCTCTGCTTTATCTTTAATTATTCCTTCATTATGGTAATTATTATTAATGGACATATCCCAACAAGGTCTGGTTCTTCTGTTTCAGACAGTTTTCCTACATCCAGCAGCATGTTTGCAGGTTTATATATTTGTGCGCAGATTGTTATAGATTTTGTACATGTCTTGAAAGAACACAGGATACATGACGTCCAGTTCAAAGGGATAATAGTCTTTTGTTACCTTTGCACGATACCAAAAGCTTTAAAAGAAACCCAAACAAACTACAAATAAAGTACTTGCCTCAGCAACCTTATCAGCATGAAAGACTCCACTCATGTGCCCTTCTGTTTCCTCTATGAGCTCACATTCAGATCTGCTTGTTCCATAAAGCTGAGCTGCAATTTCCTTTCTGCCTTTAGCTTATTAGACTTCATTACATGTTGTACACATGTGCGATTTTAACTCCCATGATGCATAAGCATAGTTAGACAAAATGCTCTAGGGCTACCACCTTTCCCTTTAAGAAACTAACTGAAATTCAACAGGTGACAGGGTGTTCTGCATTCATATAAGAAGCATAACTTGGGCTGCGTAGATTTTAATATAGCCATACAGCATTGCATTTAATGAACCGGTGCTTATTCTTGCAGCATGTTGATTTTTTATATGTTTGGGTCTTAAAGGGAAAGGTGACAACCCTTACAGTGCATCTCTAATGAGTTTACATTTAAAGGGGAATGTTGAAAGCTAGAAAGAGTGTGTTTTTGTACATGCAACAATTCCCACATATAGCCACCTGGCCTGAATCAATTTAATAGAATATGCATAAGAGTTGCCAGACAGGCTGGTCTGTATTACATTAGAAGCATGAAACAGGCTGCACAGGTTTCAGTGTAGCCATAGAGCATTGGGTTTAATGAACTGGTGCTTAGCCTTGCAGCAAGTATTTTTTTTTATGTTTTGGGTCTTAAAGGGACATATGTATGCAATCCCTCCAACATTCATTAAAGATTCATTGCAGAGCTGTTGTAAGATTAGGCTTATTTTCATTACCCCCACCCATGTAGTTTGTACAAGTTTACCATTTTTAAAAAGGGAATGTTGAAGGGTATGCCATATTCAGCTATACACAATGTTATTTCTATTATACGTTTACCAATAAAATGTTGGAAGGTACAGTACTCATACATATTCTATAAACATGATGCAGCAGGAGGTCTGTCTGTGGGACATTTTGCATTAAAGGGACACTATACTAAAAAAAATTACTTTGCCTCACATTAATCTATAATTGAATACATGTAAGTAGCACTTACTCTGAGGTGTGTGTCTTGCTGCATGCCTTCAATCCAGCACATGTTTTGCTCAGGAGCGGTATCCCCCCTCCCTCCTTTAACCACTCCCACTTCCATCCGACCTGACTTTTTCCCACAAACCAACTGTCAAACCTGCACACAGCATACAGCAATTCGACTGCCAAAACTCTGTCACCATTCCAACTACAGCAAAACTGCTCATACAAAAATATTTTTTGAGAGCAAGGAACTTGATTGACATCTGAAATGTAAGATGTTTTAGATTGGATATCTAAAGAAATAGAGGGCAGATAAACAAAAAAATGATACAGTGGTGGTTGGGAAGAATTACAGTTTCCAGTTATGGTCAATTTAAAATAATCTATTTTTCAGTATAAACAAAAACAAACTCTTCCTACCCTCCAACCTGTTGCCAGATTATCTAAACTGCTAGAAACACAATTAAAATAAGAATTAGGAGGGCTGCACTGAATACAAAGGGATTGCCATTAAACAACATGCCTCCAACATTCGCCTTTAAATAGGTATAGTACACTATTGGAAATGCATTGCACAGAGCTGTGCTAAGATCAGGTTCGCTTCATTATGCTGCAGCTCAGCAGTATGTTGTTTCTGTTAGTGTAACTAATACATGGGAAATGTTGGAGGGTATCACTTAAAGTGACACCACATATTTCCAGTACCCCAAATATTTTACAAAACATTTCTACACAAAAATGTCACATTTTACATATACTTGGCAAAGCCTTTACTGTATTATAAATATAAATGTTGGCAGGTTATGCACTTCTACGGCAACTTTAACTTTACTTTAAAATTATCGCTGAATAAGGTTCACTCCTCAAATCACCCCCCAAAACTGCAATAATTAGAAAGCTTGAGAGATGTAACACTAACCTGAAATGCTGCCCAGTGTCCAGTTACCCCTTTTTCTGCTTTTCTGCTTAGCAACTGACAGTTATGGGTGTAACAGATGGCATAACAGCCAATAACTCATAAATCACACTGTAGGGTAAGCTTGCTCGTCTCTTCTGGTTTATTAGGTGAAGAATGGGAGATAAGACATAGCTAGTTTACTTCACTTAATGCTGTTAATGCAGAATTTACTTTGACAGTGAACTACCCCTTTAAGATAATTGTTCCTCTGTTTTCACCAGGGGTGTTTCTAGGGTCTAAGAAGATCAGGGGCACTCCATGCCAAAAAAATTTAGGCCATGCCCCTTTCTCCACCCCAATTAAGCCACACTCAATATGTACTTAATAGAGATGGCCAAAAAGACACAGACAGACATATAGACAACCACAAACATAGACACACAGCCCGATAGTGATAAACAGACAGAAAGACAGTAAAATAGACAGACAGAGATAGACAGACAGAGATAGAGATCAGAGTTGGACAGAGAGACACAAATTAATGACACAAAGGCACAGTAAACTGGCAATTTCATTATATACTGGTAGCAATTTGGGAATTTTAAACTTACTGTTGTGTTCAGTTGTAGTCAGATGCTTGCCCACACCATTGGCCAGGGAGACCTTCTTGTACCTTCTACATGGACCTCTGCCCCTATCTATCTCTATCTGTCCCTCTCTCTCTGTATATCTATCTCTATCTGTCCCTCTCTCTCGCTGTATATCTATCTATTTTACTCTGTCTGTCTGACTATTGTCTATCTGCTTCTTGTCTATCTCACTGTGTCTCTCTAACTCTGTCTGTCTATCTATCTATCTATCTATCTATCTATCTATCTATCTATTATACATGTTATATCGGTAACTGTAAATGACAGTGCCACCCCCGTTTTACTGTACTGTATTTTTATTGAAATGTCATATTTTTAGTGCTACATTTTGCCATTGACAAAATAAAGCCCAAAAATGTTACTGCCCCTTGAGACTTTTGATTGCGTCATCATCATGTGATCCACCAATTAGATCCTGCTCAACTGTGCCTATATTGTCTGCTTCAACACAACATGTTTGCAAACGACATGCTTCAAACGAACATGTTTTCATAGTAACATAGTAATTGAGGTTGAATAAAGACATACATCCATCAAGTCCAACCTATTCACCCCCTTTTTTTCTTTTTTTTTTTTTAACCCTACCTAACAGTTGATCCAGAGGAAGGCAATTGGAAAGTATCCCTGGATCAACCAGATCTACAGTATATGGATTAATACCTGTAATTCTCAATATTATATAGTATCCCTGTACCAACCAGAACTACAGTATATGTATTAATAACAGTAATTCTCAATATTATATAGTATCCCCGTACCAACCAGAACTACAGTATATGTATTAATAACAGTAATTCTCAATATTATATAGTATCCCTGTACTAACCAGAACTACAGTATATGTACTAATACCAGTAATTCTCAATATTATATAGTATCACCGTACCAACCAGAACTACAGTATATGTATTAATACCTGTAATTCTCAATATTTTATAGTATCCCTGTACCAACCAGAACTACAGTATATGTATTAATACCAGTAATTCTCAATATTGTATAGTATCCCCGTACCAACCAGAACTACAGTATATGTATTAATAACAGTAATTCTCAATATTATTAGTATCCCTGTACTAACCAGAACTACAGTATATGTACTATCCAGTTTCTCAATATTAATAGTATCACCGTACCAACCAGAACTACAGTATATGTATTAATACCTGTATTCTCAATATTTTATAGTATCTCCCTGGTACCAACCAGAACTACAGTATATGTATTAATACCAGTAATTCTCAATATTGTATAGTATCCCCGTACCAACCAGAACTACAGTATATGTATTAATACCAGTAATTCTCAATATTTTTTAGTTTTAGAAACTTATCCATGCCATTTTTAAAGCTATTCAATGAACTTGCCATTACCACATCTGCTGAAAAACAGTTCCACAGTTTCATCATTCTCACTGTAAAGAAACCTTTCTAACCTGAAGATGAAACTTCTTTTCTTCCAATCTTAAAGGATGTCCACAAGTCCTCTGATATAACCTATTAGTGAACAATACACCAGAGAGTTTATTGTATGGCCCATTAATATATTTGTATAAAGTGATCATATCCCCACGCAAACAAACATAGAGACCTTGCTCTCAATGCCCCCTTCTAAGTGATTTATAAACAGATTAAAAAGAAGCAGCCCCACTGAACCCTGAGGCACTCTGTTTAGAATTTTAGCCCACATAGATGTAGCTCCGTTTACCACCACTCTCTGTTTGCGATCCAATAACCAATTCTTTATCCATGAACAAATGTTTTCTTCTAGGCCAACAGTCCTCAGTTTATACATTAGTCGCCTATGTGGCACAGTATCAAAAGCTTTCGCTAAATCCAAGTATACCACATCCACTGCTGTGCCTGAATCTAAATTCTTACTCGTTTCTTCATAAAAGACAATTACATTTGTCTGGCTTGATCTATTTTTCATAAATCCATGCTGACTACTACTAATAACATCAGTTCTGGAGATATGATATGATCCTGTAACAAAGTTTCCATCTCTTTTCCTACCACTGATGTTAGGCTTACAGATCTATAGTTAAAAGGCTTTGAACGACTACCTTTTTTGAATATTGCTATTGCATTGGCCTTTTTCCAATCCAGCGGCATATCCCCAGACCAAAGTGAATCTGAAAAGATGAGAAACAGTGGTCTAGATAGAACTGAACTAAGCTCCTTGGTCCTTATTTGTGACACTGATCCTCAGCAGATGTAAAAGAGCTGCCACCCAGAGTTCAGTTCACCAACAGGTGTGAGAACTTACAGTAACAAAAAGTTTGCGCACCTGCTGGGAAAAAGAACTGGGGGTGGGAGGTAGGGGGTGTTGTCCTATCAATTACTACACTTCAATTCTTTAAAAATTGTTTTGCATTTTAATGTAGCAATTTTGCACAATGTGTTTTTAAAAGGGACCTACAGATTAAGGCTGTGTACACACCATACAATATTTCTGACCGACTGATATTACCACATACCTTTTGGTTGGGACAAAATATTTTATGATGACAACTTTAGCCATGACTGACAGTGATTAATCCCAGATGACCGCACACTAGTGGCAAGCAGTTGGTCGGGGGGAAAAAAATCATTCCATTTGTACCCAAACTTAAAGACATTTTACCATTATTAACAACCCAGAAACATGATGATAAAACAACATACTTGCTATGTCATTTCTGTGACAACATGAAAAATTCCTTTATAAAAGTAATTGACTTAATTTCAACCACAATGTAAACAAAATGATCAATTACCTTGTATGCACTGCAGTGAATTTGTAAAAGTGCTGCAATGAGTCAAAAAGCAAAACCAAAATGTGTTTTTTCATATGTAAAATAGAAAATTTCACGAACAGACAGAAGTGTAAATGTCAAAATGTTCTTTTGTTGTCAGAAACTTTTAGAGTCAGCCAAGTTTTTAAAAACAAAACAAAAAAACCCTGTCAACATTGAAAGGATGACAGAATTAAAAACAGATGGAAATTCTAATCAAGAGCGTGTATGAAGGAGTTTTTACATCTCATTCAACAAGAATTGCTTGTGTCTTCCCTGAATTCATTTTACTATCTCAATTTTATTTCAAATTTAAGGTGGTTTTTTTTTTGTTGTTTTTTTTTGGTAGTTAATAAACTTCTCAGAAACCATTCAGAATTTGAAAGTGTTAGGAGGTACATATGTTATAATTGATGTAAAAAAGTATTTTTTTTCTATATTTGAATGAATGCACCATATGGTCTAAAACACATTTTTCCTGACTTAGAGCCAAGAAGCCACAGATTAAAATAGCATATCTCTATCACTTTCCAAGCATTACTAAATAGAGTTGGGTGTCATACAGCCTGATAGGTTTGCAAAATACAGTACAATTTACATAGAGAAATTTAGTATAGAGTATAGATAAAAATCTAAAAGTTTACATAAAATTTAAGGTATAAATAGCAGTGGTATGACATGGTATAGTAAATGACACACGGACTTGATAAATGGTCTGGGGAACACGTACAAATAACCAAAACTATTAATTAAAAACAAACTTCCTGTACACGCAAGCTTTTTTGAGGTTCTGCAGGCTATTTTCAAGGGTCAATGAATATCCAAGGCTACTTTTGAGGGAAAGTTGATTTGTATATTTGATAACCCTCAAAAGTTGTCTCAGCAATTGTTGAAAATTGCCTTGGCAACTCTCGAAAGTAACACAGTAACATAGTAATTGAGGTAGTCTGTTTAACCCTACCCAACAGATGATCCTTCCTGACAGATGATTCCTTCCTGACTCCAAATGGCAATCGGAAAGTATCCCTGGATCAACCAGAACAACAGTAAATGCATTAATATTAGTAATTCACAATATATTTTAGTTTTAGAAATTTAGCCCACTATTGAAGCTATTCAGTGAACTTGCCATTACCCTATCTGCTGGAAGACAGTTCCACAGTTTCATCATTCTCACTGTAAAGAAACCTTTCCTAACCTGAAGATGAAACATTTTGTGAAGAATAATATTTTTATCCCTTGAATTTATTCCCCTTTTTATACACGACAATAAGGGAGATTCAATAAAAGTCCTTATCGTTAAAAAAGGTGCTAATTTTGCCCCAACCAACCAGATATTATTAAACATTTAATAGCTAACATCTGATTGGTTGGGGCAAAATTAGCACCATTTTTAAAGATTAGCAGGGAGATTCAATAAAAGTTCTTATCGTTTAAAATGGTGCTAATTTTGCACCAACCAATCAGAACTTATTTAACATTTGAAAGCTAACATCTGATTGGTTGGGGCAAAATTAGCACCATTTATAACGATTAGAACTTTTATTGAATAACCCTGAAGAACTTTTATTGAATAACCCTTAATATCTTGCTAGCTTTAGCCGTGGCTGTCTGGAATTGTTTGCTACAGCTAAGTCTGTTATCTACTAGAACCCCCATAGCCTTTTCCATTACAGATTCTCTTAGCACGTTAGAGTTACTTATGGTGTAGGAGGCACAAGGATTGGTAAACCCCAAATACATCACCTTATTTTTATCAATATAGTATCTCATCTGCCTCTCTGCTTACCATTTTGATAATTTGATGTCTGCTTGCAGCAATTGTATATCATTTGAAGATTCCAACATTCTCCATAGTTTGTCATCAGCAAACACAGAGACTTTGCTCTCAATGCACCCCTTCTAAGTCATTTATAAACATATTAAAAAGAAGTGGCCCCATTACAGAACCCTAAAGAACTCCACTTAGTACTACACCTGCATGTAGCTCCATTGACCACTACTCTCAGTTTGCAATTCAAAATGCTGACTACTAATTATAAGATCACTTCTGGAGACAGTCTAGGATATGATCCCATAACAAAGTTTCCAGCACCTTCCCTACCACTGATTTTAGACTAACAGGTTTATAGTTACCAGGCTGTAAACGACTACCCTTTTTGAATAATGGTGTTAATAATGGTATACTGCGGCACCTCACCAGACAAAAGTGAATCTGTAGCCTCAGCAACCCTCAAAAGTAGCCACGGCAACCCTCGGAAGTAGCTCTATATTTTCTAGGGTTACTGAAAAAGTTTTGAGTAGCAGATTTTCTGCGCCATGGAACTCTTGAATGTACAAAATCAAAAAATGTCTAGAAACCTAGAAAATACTATGCGGAATGCTAAAACAGAAAGCGTGTGAACATTCCGATACTGGACAGTGTTTTTTAAAGGATCAGACACAATTTTAAAGATTCTGTTGAATTTTAAAACTCCCATTGACTTCCATCTGCGAATCTGGAATAGGAATTGATTTCAGTGATTTCAGCCATCTCTAGGTACAAGTTCCGAACTGGTCCAACAGAACTTCGAGAACAGGTAGTTCCAAGTCAGGATTACACCAAACTGCATCTCTATTGAAAACCAGTAACAACATTCTTAGTTTTTAGAAACATTCAGGGAGATTCAATAAAAGTTCTTATCACTTAAAGGGCATGTCCACCCCCAAAACTATAATCCCCCCCACTAATGGCCCCACCATGTAGTGTAGATAACGTCTTACTCACATCCCAGCTCCATATGGTTCTCCTGTAGTCCCCCCCAAAGTCCCAAAAACTGCCCACCAGGAGGATGCAGAGTCCATATAGGACTCTGCCTCCTGTCTCGCTTCTGGAGAAGTTTGGCATGCGTACTGCAGCCGTCCCCCTTCCTCCCTCACCCTCCCATTGGCGATCCCTCCCCTACCATAAACCCCTTGCCCATATATTAGTATTCTTCCCCCAGCCCAAACCGCTAAAAAATAATTTTAAGAAAGACCTCCGAACTCTACTTACCTCCCTCTCTCCCCCGGCATTCTGAGAAGCCAGCAGCGCTTCCCCCGTGATTGGCTGCCTCTCAGCCAATCACGGACGCGGCTGCCAGTGTCGCCCCCTGCTTGCAGTGTCTTGCAAGCAGAAGGCCGGGCCGGGCGTCGGAGGAGAGAGGGAAGGTAAGTAAACATTGGGGCACTTTCTTAGCGGTTGGGGCTGGGGGAAGATATACTATGATATGGCAAAAGTTTATAATAAGGGTGGACATGCCCTTTAAAATGGTGCTAATTTTGCCCCAACCAATCAGATGATCTGATAGGTTGGGGCAAAATTAGCACCATTTTAAACAATAAGAACTTTTATTGAATAACCCTGTTTGTTCATTATTAAAATTCACCAATTACATTTTTTGTCAAAATGATCAAGCTGAAGACAATCCCACTATCATTACAACATTTGTATGTAAAAAAAAATGTTCCCTCTCCTATCTCCAGCATGTCATGTTAATAAACTATTTTCTTTCTTTCTCCCGTGTTAATTTTCTATGTTCGTGGCGAGGAAAAGGTTTAAGTAAAACTAACTGTATGTAGGTTGCAGTTGATCATCTTACCTCATTCATTTATATCTGCACATCTAAAATATAATCTAAATACTGTACGGTTGCTTGTTTGATATGCATATAAATGTTTGAGAGGAATGATAGAAAAAAATTCTTTAAATATTACTTTGGCTTTTCAAGAGAAAATATGTTTTAAAGACTCAGTAGATTTTCCTTAGAAAAGATATTTATGCAGAACTCCATTTTTGGCATGTTGAAGAAAGTGGTGTATGTCACATTATTCAACCTCCTGTAGTGTAAAATACTGTAGGTGTTTGTTATTATTTATTTATATTGAGGTCTTTAAATTATACAGCTTTTGGGTCTGGAACTGTAGCATTTGGCACTGAAACTATTTTTCTCGTCCTCATTTTTTAGTGTTAGTAATTCTGCTGAAAGTGCTAAACTGTTTCAAAGTGTGCCAGAAATAGAAACGATGAACTGAACCCTTCAACAGAATCTCAACAAAAATAGGAACAGTACCTCTATGAAGATACAAAGCTATCTAGGCCTATAGTTATTTAAAAAAAAAAAAACACAAGCACATTGGCATGACCTTACAAACTAAAAAGGCAAAATGGTGTAGGCTTTCTTAGTTATATATAGGCTATCTTTTAATTTCAAGGCTCTGAACCAAGGTTTTTTTTAACTGAGCAGCCAATGTAACACAGCAGCAAGTCTCACATTGGACCACTTACAAAAAGAGAGTTATTGTGTTTTTTTGCTCCAGTTGCAAAACAAACATGTATAGTGCACAACATATTCATTTATTTATTTAATATTAGTGTGCTTTAATGACTTGCTTATCCGTAGGCCAAGTTGAGCAAAGCTAATGTTATTACCATCTTACATTTTAGCACATTTTAGCTTGAGGCATGCAGACTCCTGCTACACATACTAATCATTGACACATTGACAAAAACAAGTTTTAAGTTGCCTTCACTCCTGTAAAGGTGATACAGTTTCTGGATGCCTGTAAATCAACCAATATAAAAAAAGGACTGCACATGCACAATGTGAAATTTATGGTGCTTAACCCATTTATTGTGGCCAGATGTGAATAAGGGCCATATTTAAATACCTGTTACTGTACGACTGCGGGCAAAAATGTATGGCTGTGATCGTACATTTACGGTGAACATACGTTAATCTACAAATGTTTGTTCATAGAATACGATGCGGTAGTAAAAAGTGATACAACACCTTTATAAATATGTCCCTAAACAACATTTCAACTATCCCCCCCTCCATAAATTTTGTTTAGCCAGATTTGGCTTCAATAACAGGGGAATTTACAGAGAGCCACATTCGCTGGTCTTCCGGAACATTAATATAGGTTGAAGCTCTGGGTAATATGGGATCAGGCTTTACCCAACATGCAAACTGACGCAACTGCTATATTAAATAGGTTGCTGCAGCTGCACGGGTGTCTTTTGTGGTAACTGCTGGTAAATCGGTTATTGTTACTTTACGACAGGAAACAAAGGGGGATATTCAATAAAAGTTCTTATCGTTTAAAATGGTGCTAATTTTGCCCTAACCAATCAGATGTTAGCTTTCAAATGTTACATAAGTTCTGATTGGTTGGGGCAAAATTAGCACCATTTTAAACGATAAGAACTTTTATTAAATCTCCCTGAGAGTGCTTCGGCTCTTGGTAAATACCCCTTTAAAAGTGTTAAAGGAGAACTAAACTTACATTTTTTTAAATCCTAATGTGAGCGCTTTTCTCCCTAGAACACCTATACATTGAAAGATTCTTCTCTAGTAAGTTGCATTTATAGCCTTTGTTGGCTTCAAAGAGCCATGCACCCTGACCCCAGGATTCACTTTCTTTATACACAGAGTTAGATGCACCTGTACCTGTTGTTAAGTTGCTTTTGGCACTCTGTGTAATTGTCACAAGTTCAAATTCCCTACTTTACTTATATAGTCTACTGCCTGAGTTTATTGCTTTTTTGTTTGTTTGTTTCCATCATGTTTCTAGAAAAATATAACATTTCTACATATGTACAAACTTTATATACAGCAGCTCTGTTTTTTTATTTGCCAACCAGAATTGCTGACATCCTTCCTGGAACAATACAAAATAATCAAATTGAACCCATGACCAATGGGACACAAGTTCATTTCCCCATGCTTCCAATTTTCTATTATGTTTCTAGCAAAAGATGGAGATTCTTGTGTACTGATATCCCACCTAGTAGCCCTTGTGGCATAGAGGTAGAAAACTCTTTTTAGCAAGGCTGCAGCTTCCTGTGAAGTATACTGTATAAACTTAGCTGGATGTTCCCAGATAAGGTGAATTATGGGAGTACCCACAGGTTATTTTCATAAATCAACCAGCATCCACAGCAAAGGGAGATATGAGACAGCTTTTTGTATCTTTGTGAATGTGCTCTTTCTATTGGGGCAATGTTGTCTGGAGACTTAAGTTCCCCTTTAAGCATCCTATACGCCACGGCACATTAATTGGCTTATTCAATAAGAGGTGCAAAAATATACCCGAGCTAACAATTTGCATCAAAAAATCGGATAAAACTGTCTGCCACAGTTTAAAAACACATGATAACATCTGATACTTTGCTGTAGTTTATCCTTCTATAGGTTGATCTTCTGTTTTGGTGAATCTTAGGTCTTTTAAAATATGTGCATGTTTGTATTTTGAAAAGTATTTAACCTATTTTAGCCTATTTAGAGGAGACAAAGAATTAAAAAGAGTAATTGGACTTTTGAAGGAAATTGGAATAATTTTAAAGTTAAAGGCTATGTCCACCCCTAATAGATTTTTAATATTCTGCTCCCCATGTCCCCCAGCCCCAACCGCATATTTTTTTTTTCAGAAAGCCCCCAAACTCTTACTTACCTCCCCTCGATCCTCCGCCGCACTGCCGGCCCTCTGCTTGCGAGAATGCAAGCAGAGGGGCGGGACCGCAGTCGCGTCTGTGATTGGCTGACGGCAGCCACAGGACGCGGTTGCCGGTCATTCAGTGCAGTGGAGAAAGCGGAGAGGTAAGTAGAGTTTGGGGAGCTTTTTTAAAAAAAAAACATGCGGTTGGGGCTGGGGGACATGGGGGAGCAATATTAAGGGGTTTTAATGCTAGGGGGGGATAGTAGAACGGGAGGGAGGAGGAGGGAGAGGGAGGGGGAGGAGGGGGAGAAGGGCTGCAGCACGCATGGCAGGAATCTCCGGGAGGCCAGGTACAGCAGTGTCCTATATGGACCTGCTAGCCTCCTGGTGGGCAGTTTTTGGAACTTTGGGGGGACTACAGGAGAACCAGATGGCATTGGGCTGTGGGTAGGATTAAACTACACTACATGGTGGGGCCAGTAGTTGGGGGATTATAGTTTTGGGGGTGGACATGCCCTTTAAGTAAAGTGTAACTAGTGTTGACCCGCTAGTTATACTCCACTGACAACTTAGTTACAGCTACTGATCCTCTTCACCTTATGTTTCATCACCATCTCCTCTAGACTGTAAGCTCTTTTGGGTAGGGACCTCCATCCTATTGTACCACAGTAATGTTGTAACTTACCACACTGAATGCTGCTGGACCAGATCTTGAATTACATGCACTTTGTATTACTTGCACTACCCTTGTATGTTACATGTATGTTTTCCTCATGTATGTTAATGCAACTGAAAAACGCCACGGAAGATGTTGTCGCTATATAATCTACAATAATAATAATAATTAAAACCAGAAACAAGGAGCTCTTATATAGTATAGCATTCATCATACTATATCCTGTAAGAAAAGTACAGACGTGGAATAAATGTAAAGATTATCCTCACTGGGCAAAATATAGTAGAACATTAAGTTATTTTATGACTTTAGTTGTTCTTTTATTTTACAATGAACTATCTAGAAGACAAGGGGAAAATAAACCTGTTTATATACTGTACTTTATATTTTACCAAATTTCTGGCTGCTCACTTGAGATGTAATTAATTCTGAACATTACCCAAGTGGTCCTTTCATTAGCTGCCTTACTGTTAAAATATACTACTAATGAAGTACTGTAATGGGCAATTCTAAAGGGTAATGCATTAAAATTATTTCGAATTCATCTTTGTTAACAAATTAAGTTGCAAAGAATTTCATGCACAATTAATTACAACATAAAGTATGATTCTTAGGTGGTGCAACATTTACATATTTTAAAGACCTTTCCAGACAATTGACCAATTAGATAAATCCATTTAAAGTGAATGTTTTAAAGAAGTAATTTAATTTTTTCTCTCTCTAAGGAGGATTAATTCAAGCATGTATGACATGGAACTGTCACAACACGAGCTAGGTTTGTGTCTTCTGTGGTAGACATACACATTTTTGCAATTAGAAGATAAATATTCTTGTTCTGAAACGTGGAAGAAAATGAATAGAAGCTGTACTCTGTTCTTGATTAATGACTATTTAAAGAAAATTAATATAATGGTAAAAAGAGAATGGAAAACTAGGTACAGCTGAAAACTTATTTTCTCCTATGATCACTATTGCTGGTTTAAACAATAGATCATTAGCCTATGTAGCTTCTTTTTGGATGAAGATATTTCTCTGTCAATTTTATTATTCACTAGACATTAAGCCTGTTACATTAATGGGCGCTAGAAGCCTAGAGTGCCCCCTTAGTCTCCCAAGCCCAGAGTCCCCTCTCAGTATCTCAAGGCCATATCCCCACTCCTCCTTGTTCTAAGCCCAAAGTCCCCTAAGTGTCCCAAGGCCAGGGTCCCCTCTGTCCCAAAGCCATAGCTACACCTCTGTCCCAAAACCAGAGTCCCCCCTCTATCCCAAGGCCAGAGTCCCCCCACTCTTTCCCAAGGCCAAAGCCCCCCTCTGTCCCAAAAGGCAGATTTCCCCCGTCTGTCCCAAAGTCAGAGCTCCCCCTCTGTCCTAAAAGGCAGATTCCCCCTCTGTCCCAAAAGGCAGAGTCCCCCCTCTGCCCCAAAAAGCAGAGTGCCCCCTCTGCCCCAAACAGCAGAGCCCCCCTCTGCCCCAAAAGGCAGAGTCCCCCTTTTCCCCAAAAGGCAGAGTGCCCCCCCTCTGCCCCAAAATGCAGAGTCCCCCCTGTCCCAAAAGGCAAAGCCCTTTTTTAAAGCTTGAGCATGTGCAGAGGAGGCAGCAGGTGAAACAGCAGTTAATCATTGGTAGAGATGTGACTGCATGAAAAGAGGGGAAAGGTTAAATATCTGGATAATACAGGTAATAAAGTGCAAAGTATATCAGTTGGGACTGGGAGCAGGTAACTGACAATTTACCAATTTTTGTTTTAAGGGTGAACATTCCCTTTAATGATTAAATTACTGTATTCAGCTCAGTTTTCTTTAACATTTTACTTACATTGCGAATCTTAATATATGTGCACCTGCTCTCTTGTACAGGTGCAAAAATATTCTTATTTATGTGATTACATTAGCAAGACAATTTTAAAGAATATTTAAAATGTGACAATTTGTTAACCACTAAGGAGAAAAAAAAACATTTTCTTTACAGTCTTGTTAGACATAGACATGGACTGAACCCGAGTTCGATCTGAACTTTCATGGTTCGGACAAACTCAAACTTTCCAAATTAGTTCAGTTTTCCGAACTCGCGGACATAATTCCATAATTACTGAATTTACGGACCGTTCACTAACCCTCGATTTTGGCCATAACCCTGAAATGCGGCGTTTCAGTGATTACCCTCAAATGTATTGTTCAAATTCGATAACCCTCGAAAGTATCGTTTTTTAACCCTCGAACGTAGCATTATTTTTTGGTAACCCTTGGTAATGTTCATCTTCGGTAACCCTTGAATGTAATGTTCGTTTTCGGTATCCCTCGAATGTAATGTTCGTTTTCGGTATCCCTTGAATGTAGTGTTCAAATTCGGTAAACTCTGTAATGTAGTGTTTGATTTTGGTTAACCTTTAATGTATAGTCCCATTTTCGGTAACCCTCGAATGTATCGTTCGGTAATCCTTAAATTGTCTGGAACCATCGAATATACAGTAGCATGCAGAAACCCGACAATTGCTGATCTTGGGGGAAGGTAGTGTTTAAACAAGTTTTGGTCATATGTACATGTTAACCGGACCATTTCCCAGTTGCCACAGCCATTTACAGTAAGTCACCCCTGCTATTTTCAGGCAGGTATCTATAGTTTGTCTTTGTTTACTTGTGTAAATCTGTGCTATACCGTGTACATCAGAGGGATGGTATCATGTCAGTAGCACATGAGAAAGGGATCAGATGGTCCCGTAGAACTTTGGGTCATGTATCCGCGTTGCCTTAGAAAATCACTAAAATTGATAGTCTGGCCCTACCTCTTGTGATTTATGAAGTCACCCTGCTTCCCACCAGAAATAGGAACTTTCTGGACAGCGTCACTATTATCAAATTATCAAATAGTCCATCTCACCTACAGAGTTTTAGATAAAAGAACAATTCACAGAATCTTGCAGTTTGCTTTTGTTTAAGTCAAATTATTTATTTAACATCAACTGATAATAAAAATCTATATACAGTACGCCCAATGCTCAATGAAATCAGTTTTAAAAATCCTCTGTAAACTAAAATGCATAGGGAGGTAGAACGGAATACTTCAACCTACTTGTGTGAAGGGCAAATCTAACACTAAAACTGTAAAGGACCCCACAACAGCTCCTGTCAGACACTGTCCCTCCCATCTGTGAATGTGCACAAATCTAGAGAAAATCTACAGGTAGGAGGCTTTTTACCACTAAACTGTTACTTTAAAGGAGAAATAATGTCTGTTTCTGAAGGTCTCATTCATTTAGGTCATGGTATATCTGTAGTATTCAGTTACATCAACTAGACTTGAAGCTTAGTTCTTGAAGACATTTCGCTGATTTCCTGATTGGATTTCTCAATTCAAAATGACTCGTACAAGAATCTGTTGGCAATAAATACCCTGGAATATGTCTAAATCAGCATATAACAGCGCGATGTTAGGGAACTCCTGAACGCAAGGTGAGAAATATATTAATAACTTTATAGGTCACAGAACAAAGCAGTCGTTGCCACCCCAGACAGGCAGTCTAAGATAGATTTCAGCCCTGTTTAATAAAATTATAGAACTCACTTCTTTCAGTCATATCATTTAAAAGGTCAGTGATCAGGGCTATGGGAAACAGGAAAAGAATGGACACCACGCATGCAGGGAAGACACTGGAAATCTCCTTCCCAAGCTAAATATTCAGTATATAAGTAGCTGCCTATGACTCATAACTTGTATGACAGAATGAATACACAGGTGTGCTGATATCTAACACTACATCTCATATATTATTATAGATTATGTGCATATTCTTACCCTTGATCCCTGTATATGTTCATGGGAAATCTCTGGTACAATAATAAACTTGTGGTACATTATAAACAACAACTAAAATAATAAATAGTAGCTTTTAGCTCATTTACAATTTTTAGCTTGGGGTTGATCACAAAAAAGCGGGGGCGGGGGCGGAAATCAATGACGTGATGAAAATGCTCAACCCCATTATAAATATTATTTCTAGAAATAACTTCATATTACATTATTCAGCTGTTTCAGTTTCATTACAATACCCTGCGTGTGTGTATTAAATACAAATCTGCTCTTCCAAGTTTTGTTGTACCGTTGCTACACTATGGCAATATCTGATTACAAGAGGAAAAAGAACACATGCTTTTTTCAATCAAAGTACTTCAACTCAATGTACCGCATATTAGTGTTAGCGGGGAGGAAGCCTGTGTCACTGTATGTGCTTCCAGAAGGCACAAGCTGTGCTTATTAGACTATAGATTTCCTATTCCTACCTGCTTTCACCTACCATCAGTCTAATTTTTCATAAAATAATAATGAAATCATACTGGGTAACTATGTGTATCTAAAATGCTACAATCATATTATTTAGGATATTGAGAATTATTGCTATTAAAAGAACTGCAAGCATGTAAAGCAGGAGTCAAAGCTTTCACTCTAACACCTACACGACTTGGGTACTTTTTTACTGGTTATAGTGCATCTAATAACAAGTCAATAAAACCTGTACATGCGTAATATAGAGCCCTGTAACAATAATGGAATTATAGTTTTGTTATATAATTTCCAAAGAAAGAAAGAAAAAAAGAAGCATACAGGAGGAGAAAAGTGAAAAGATTCTGTACATTATGCCTTTTTGTTTTTTACTGCATTAAAAATCATCTGAATTGTGGCTGCAGATTAATAGCACAAGTAAATATTTGCACCTCTTATTAAGTAAGCCCCTGTGTGTGATAAATAGCGTTGAATTTACATTAATCACTTAGTGATTATTCAACACTACAAAGTATGAGAATATAAACATGCTGGGACTTAACTGACTCCTCTTCTTACATAGGTACCCTCTGACAAATTTAGGTTAACCCAGGAAAAGTGTCCCTAGCACAATTGGGCACTCAAATTTCCTTACCTTTTCTAGAATTAGTGTCAAGGTTCATTACTACACTATAGATACTCTTATAGAAGCTCTCTTTATAGAATACAATTCCCAGAGCACACAGAGAGAGGCAAGGGGGTGTTGGCTAGGGGAGAGTATAGAACTATAACACATAAAAATACCAGCCCACTCAGAAAATACTAATACTGTAAGGTATTTTGTGACTGCTCATTGCAATTGCATTGAAATATTTTACAGAATTTTATAATCACAATGTTGTTTTACTATCAGGGAGATTCAATAAAAGTTCTTATCGTTAAAAATGGTGCCAATTTCGCCCCAACCAATCAGATCTTATTAAACATTTGAAAGCTAACATCTGATTGGTTCTGATTGGCAAAATTAGCACCATTTTTAACGATAAGAACTTTTATTTAGGGATGGCCAGCATACGCGAATCGGAAATTTTCAAAAATCCTCGAAGGTTTGAGGATTTTCAAACGTTCAAGGATTCCCGAATGTTCGAGTATTTTCGAACGTTTGGTGTTCCTTGGACAGCCGAGGATTTTGGAATGGCCAAAAGTTCTGTGCCCAGACTTTTTGGGGGTCCCTTGTGGCCCTTGGAAGGGCCTTTGTGGCACTGACAAGTGCCCTTTGAGGTTTAAGGGTTCCCGCAGCTCGAACCAGGACCCCCCTCCCCGGCACTTAGAAGTGCCCTTGCGGCACTGACAAGTGCCTTTGTTGGGGGACCTGCAGATCGAAAACAGGACCCCCTTGGCTCTTAGAAGGGCCTTTGGGGGTGTGTCTTCTTTCTTCCATCCAGAGACATCAGCGATGCCAGTGCTAGCGACGTCTTGATCCAACCTCTTCTTTCTTCTCAGAAAGAAGACGATCACACATTAACCAATCATATTTGAATTTTATTATTCCAATATGATTTGTTAGTGATCATATGATTGCAAGCATTGAATTATTAACCAATCACAATTGGATTTGGTCCTTCAGCAAACCTATATAAAGAGGTGCAAACCCCACGGAGCTCAGAATCATCATAGTAAAGAAGACGCCGGCGACACCAGCGAAGTTAGTTACCAGCGCCAGCTGTGTCACTGGCGGTCACAGTGACATCACTTGGTGTTGGTGACATCAGCAGTGTTGGTGTCGCCGGCTGAGAAGAAAGAAGACACGCCCCCAAGGGCTCTTCTAAGAGCCAACGGGGGCCCTGTTTTTAAGCTGCAGGACCCCCAAGAAAAGCACTTGTCCCTGCCGCAAGGGCACTTCTAACTGCTGGGGAGGGTGGTCTCGGTTCGAGCTGTGGGACCCCTTAATCCCCAAAAGGCACTTGTCAGTGCCCAAGGGCCCTTCCAAGGGCCACAAGGGCACTTTTAAGTGCCGGGGAGGGGGGTCCTGGTTCGAGCTGTGGGACCCCTTAAGCCCCAATGGGCCTTCCAAGGGTCACAACGGTCCTTCTAAGGACCCGGGACCCCCAAAACTTCGGCCGCAGGACTTTCGGTCGTTCAGGAATACTCAACTTTTCGAAGATTACCGAAAATGGCCAGCGGAAACCGGAAGAAGAGTGTGTGTGCTATTCTTTCTGTGGGAATGTGGTCCCAGGTCCCAGAGCCATTTACGATAAGTTACAACTGCTATTTAATCCCTTATTTTTGGCGGAAATTTCCGAACTTCTTTTGACTTAAATGACAAATTTTTGGGGGGGTTTCGGAAATCCGCGAATCCTCGCTCAGAACAAATTTTTGGAAGTTCAGCCATCTCTGCTTTTATTGAATAACCCTGTTAGTGTAAAAAACATTGTGTTCCGTAAGTGACCACAGTATTGGGAAATACCAGCTTTAAAAATATGCTCACTAGTGCATACTTTTTATGATCCCTATTTATTTGCAGTGCTGTAGCTACTGCACCATTTGATGTCTGTAAATAATACAGCCTCAATCAAGTCCTTGGTTTGGCCTGATTGTTTGCTGTCTAAATCTTTTTAATATTTACATTTTATTACAAAACATCACTTTCATGATTAAGCAAATGATTTTGTTTTCCACCATGAATATAAATGGAGAGTACAATCTGCTTGATATATTTTCCCAAAGACATTATCATTCCTGAATAATTTTGCTCAGTCAGAGGTACCTCTTCAAACTGCATTTCTCTGACTCGTCTTGTAAATTTTCTTCAGTCTATTATTTATTCTTACTGTATGTTTGATTTTCCTTAAATAACAGCACTAATCTACACAAATCTATGCCATAGTGATTTCTTATATTGTTATTTAAATCTGGTCAGTATATTTTTGTATGTGGATATGAAAGGATGGTTTCACAGATTTACATTAGAGAAGTAGAAGTATAACTCTTGAATACTATGAGACATTAATAAGGTTTCCTATTTTTATCTAGTTTGTTACTAAGGCTTTTTCCTTTTTTTAAAATAACACACTAGACCGCCATAATTTAGACTAGCGTATTTATAGGAACTTTACCCAGTACTTATTTACATAGTGATGCTGATGCTTAGTGATTTTGAATATACAGATCTAAACAGGCATCAATAATGTTTGCTTTGCTTTTGACTAGAGGAGTTTAGTCCACCAGGAGGACAAAGGGTAGTATATGGTTCCATCTGGAACAGTGTAGTAAATGCCATTATTTAACAAAATTTAAATCTCCTCTTCTTTCATTATGCTGTTTATTATTTATAATCAGTTTAACTAGATAATTGTGTTTTCTTTGCAAACCACCGATACCTGTTTTAAAAACTGGAATGTTCTTCAACTATTGTAATGAAAAGTCTATTTATGGGGAATATATTGATTTTTTAGAAAATACAGTATATAAGATTTAAAAATAGATTGATTTAACATAAATAAATGTCCATTTAACTACATACAATTTCAAAGCAGATTAGAAGATGGTTGCTCTATCTTATATGTCATTATATCTTGTAAATATAAATCAGATATCTTACTGGAGCCTTTATGAATACAAATCTACATACAATGTACTAAAGATTGAACTGAAGCTATTGGAAAATCTTAATCGCTCAGTGCTAAATAAGTCATCATTTACGGTAAACAAGATGTCAACTTAGTACCAAAGATGGCTTTTGAATGGACCACAAATTTCAAGACAACAGAACAACAAAAAACTTTAGACATTTGGCCTACGGCTTTAAAGGGTATGTCCATCAAAAAAGTTGGTTTCTATCTGATTTACTGAAGAACAGGAGGTAAATGCACTTACCTCCCATTCTTCAGTAAATCTTACAGGAGAGAAGGGGACACTTACCCGCTCCAGCTCCCAGACTTCACTGACAGTCTCTGACACATCCTCGCTTCTTCGCACTGTGTGCGCATGTGCGTACAGTGCAAAGGACTGGAGATGTGTTGGAGGCATCAGGGAATTTGCCGCTGGAGCGGGTCCGCGGGTAAGTGTCTCCTCCTCTCCTGTAAGATTTACTATAGTGCATTTACCTCCTGTTCTTCAGTAAATCAGATAGAAACCAACTTTTTTGATGGACATACCCTTTGAATAATGATGTATGCCTTACCAACAGATTGTAGAAGCTGGTATTACACCCATGATACCAACACATTGATCTAAATAGTAGTATCCCATTTTTCCATGGTTTCAGCTAAAAGGGTATACAATTATCCCACTGTAAAGATCATCTGAATAGGTTTGCATGTTGCAGCCTTTAGTTAATTTGCAGTTTCACTGTAATGGATATTGTACTGATCTCTGTGGGAATATATACTTCCAATTTATAAGGCAATCAGAAGAAAAGTTACAGTTCCTAAGTGTATTAAACACAAGTTATCTAATAAATGGTATTAAAATCCCAACACTGAATTTTCAGTGGCTTAATAGCACATTTAAAGGAATGAATAATAATACACTAAATACAATCCAGCTAAATGCTCATATTAGTTATTCCTGAATATATTTACATCACCAAAAATGAAAGATAATTTAATAATGGTCATGATAAGACACATACTTGCCTTTCAACTAGAAGGTCTTAGACTTAATTTGTTCTGTAAAATCAGGGAGGTAGAATACACAACTGTCCATGTTTATTCCCTAAATTAGAATAAAAAGTTTTCTAAGCAAGGAGGTTTAATAATTGATGGCAGAATTTTAAGACTGAATGTTGTACTGTATAAGAGTTAAGACTTTTAATGTGTTAGAGCATGGGCACACTTCAACGCAATCGCACACGGAATCGCATGCGATTTCATGTGCGATTTTGATGCGTTTGCGCATGCGTTTTTTTCATTAAGTATTGAAAAATGCATGCGATTTAAAATGTGGAATGCAAATCACAAACATAACGCACCTGAAAACGTGCATTTTCGGTGCGTTGCCGTGTTTTCAATTATATGAAAAAAACGCAAGAGCAAACGCAAAAAAACCCCGCAGCAGTGTGGCCGTGCCCTAACTGCCTGTATTTTTACATATTAATTTCTGCTTAAAAGTTAATAATGAATGTATGTATATTTGTCATTTGTATAGCTCCAGTTTGATACACAGTAAACATTCATTTTAACAATCCGAAGGGCGCAGACAATTAATTAAATTAATGAATAAAACATTAAACACATATGTACAATTATGTATGCATACTTTTTAGGAAAGTGTTATGCCTAATTGTGAATGTGTAATTATCTATTTAATAATAGATTATTAAATAATTACTGTACATAACCCAGCACAAGGACATAACCAGTCACATATATACAGCTATCAATAGAGTTAATTAACGGGATATTCTGGGGAAGATGCTCCTCTTATATTCTGAGTTCTGTGAAGCAGTAATCACTTTGCAAAAGTTACTGGATCGTGGAAACCTGGTGGCCATAATGCCTCCATTTGCTTATCGTTAGTTTTCATGCTACAAAACTAACAAAAGCTATTTTTTATTATAACATTGAAACATTGAAAAATAAAATAAAATTGAAAACTCCTCTCTGTTTGCGTTCTAATAACCAACTCTCTATCCATGTACAAATGTTTTTATCTAGGCCAATAGTCCTCAGTTTATACATTAGTCGTCTATGTGGAAAAAATCCAATTATACCACATCCACTGCTGTGCCTGAATCTAAATTCTTTGTCTGGCACAATCTATTTTTCATAAATCCATGCTGACTACTACTAATAAGATCAGTTCTGGAGACAAAGTCAAGGATATGATCCCATAACAATGTCTCCAGTACCTTCCCTACCACTGATGTTAGGCTTACAGGTCTGTAGTTACCAGGCTGGGAATGACTACCTTTTTTTAATATTGGTATTACATTGGCTTTTTTCCAATCCAGCAGTACATCACCAGACAAAAGCGAATCTGAAAAGATAAGAAACAGTGGTCTAGATAAAACTGGGGTAAGCTCTCTTAAGATCCGAGAATTTACAATGTACTGTGACAATGCTAAACAATCGAACATTGCAGTTAATATAACATCTCTATTTTTAGCCTTTCTAGCCTGCATTTCTTCTATCCCATAAAACAGATTCCTCCAATAGAACTTTTTCTTTATAAATTCAGCTGAACTAGTTTCACTTTTATTTACCTTTATTTCAGCTTTGAATTAGGGAAGAATGTCCTAAAATTGAAAATTGAGAGAGAAAAGCTCTTTTGTGTTACTCTTTGTCAACTCCTTTGAGAAAAAGATATTCGAGTACATGGTTAAGAAGTTTGATCCTCAGAGGCATTTACCACCCCAGCTTGATGATGGTCCAATACCACTTGAAAAGACTATGAAGACTGTGTGAGTATTAGATTTTTAAACCCTTCAGCCATTAACCTAACAAATATGTAACAATCTGACAATTATTTCAGGATAAATAATAAAATGAAACAACTAGAACTTCTATGTTTATAACACCTTCAGTTTACATTTTCTTCCTAGAAAATAGCTATGTTATTCCCTGGCTTTCTTCTTAATGCCCTGAAGTTACTGTGCTACAAATGCTACAGGTTTCATGTAATATAGGATCATGGCTTTCCTTTTATCTCATAAGATGTGCCTTAGAGTGCTAAGAAAAACTATCACTTTGGTGGGTCATCATTTCAAGGCCTGAAATACACAAACCAATGCAGTACCATCAGCTTAGGGACGGTGAGCATTCTAAAACAGGCAGATCCATATGACTATACATTCTTTTATAATTTTCTAAAGAAACATCACAGGGGTTCCTTAAATTAAAAGGCTCCCCAGACATATAGAACTTAGGAAAAATGTATTTGTAGATTTGGTTAAATGTACTGCATGCTGTATCCAATTGGCTTTTACTTTAGAAAGGGTTTGGTGTGACTTTATTTAAATATCTGCTGCCTCAACTCAAACCACATTCATACTAAATACATATATTTTATTACATTGTGTCTGGTTGCTATGGAAATATAAGGTTAGGGTGGATGTAGGGGTGTATAAGTAACTATACCTGTGTCTGTGTGGGGTTTAGGGTAGTTTTTTTGGTGATTTAGGAGAACATGAATCAGAAGGGTAGGGTGGGTGTAGGGTTGCATCATAATATTTTTAGTTTTGCTTGTGCATTTGAGTGAATTTTTGAAAACAGTGCACATTAGAGTACACTTCAGGTGCTTTTCAATACAGTAGAAGTATACTAAATGGCCTTAACTATGGTATATTTTGCATTTGGAAAGCATTTATGACAGATGACAATATTGGTCATTTATAATCCAAAAAGGCCTTGATACCGCTGGGGACTTCAATGGGGTGATACCGGGCAAAAGTAACCTGTTTTTCACCCATAGTGGGCATTTATGCCGCAGCTGCAAAGTGATTTTGCAATCTGGAAAACTACAATTACCATGGGTCTTTGGTGATAATAAATCTTTATAAATATGCCCCAGCATATCTTATAATTCTCCTCACCTCCAGGTACTGTAACTACTTAAACATGTCAGCCAATAATTAGATTGAGTGGTGAGTTGGTTAGTCAAACTTCATTCACAGAGGCTTTTTGGACCTTAAAAAGGACCAAAATTTTGATGAAATGAAATTAAGCATACAATTAATCTGAAAGTGGTTGTGGAGACTGAAAATTTAATTTAAAAATTAAGTCACGTCCTTTTGCTCTCCAAAGCATTACATCACATACTGTACAAAGCAAGGGTTAAATGTAATAATGCAAAGGACTGTTACTGCTGCCCAATATACCTCAATGCTGGAATTACTTTGCGAGATTTGTTGCATGGTGGGCAGACAAGAGCATCTCCCTCCAGGAACTGTTAAACATGGTAGAGCAAAACAACATTTGTTTATTGGATTGAGTGCCATTAATACAAAATGGCACAACCCCCGCTAATGCAGTGTAAACCCTATGCTAACCAAAAATGACATCAGGTAGCATGAGTTTTACACTTATTTTGCTGCTCCCCCTTATTTTATTTTATTGTTATTTATTTGGCTTATATTGTATGATCTCCCTGCGCTTGTGTGGGTTTGATCTAGTTCCCTCTTCAATCATTAAGTCTAACTTATAGGTTGTGTGTGATGAAGAAAGTGAAAGTGTGAAAGACAGATAACTGTCCTGGAATTATTAAACCATTCAGACTCATTTGTATTTTCAGTTTTGGTTCCCATTTTAAGAAAAAAAATGTAAATTCTTCCAATATTCTAGTTATGAACGAAACCATTTTTATTTAATAATTCATTAAATAAAACAACTGTAAATGAAGAATGGTGTTAATAATGTACTTTTTTACACTTAAATAGAACTATCAGTGCAAGTTTGCAAGCAGTAAAGCACGAACACCTTTCTACATACATAACATTCACGTGAATATTTCGCAGATTCTAATTTCAAACACCGAAATAGGTTTCATAATAACATTAAGTTATTTTCAGGCTGAACCAACTGTTCTTTATTCAAAACCAATTTTCCTTATATTTATTTATTTTCTCAGTTACATTATTTTATTTTTTTTTGTCCAATGAAAAAAAACCAATTATTTCAAGGTTACTCATATAACTATAATATAGTCTTAATTTATGTGGGAATTTTAAAGTCATACGTACCTATAGCACAACTGCACATTTATAGTTAGACCAAGAAAATTGTGCAAAGGGAAAGGATATACTGTATAAAGGGAGAGTTGAAAGAGCCATAATAAAAGAAGAGAGATGCTAAAATAGGGCAGCTCAATTATGATCATTTCATATAAATGTAAATCCATAGAACTTATCTATAATCAAATTAATTGTCTGCACTCTCCTGATTCATATATATTTATTTATTATATGACCACAAAATTAACTCCAGTATAATCATAGCAAGTAATAAATGCCTATATTGCAGATCATGTCTGTCATCTTTCTTAGATTGGGCTACACACAGTCCCTAGTGCTCCCCCTATGCACAGCTGTGCCCGAGGGAAATTTTCCCTATTTTCCAAACGAACAATCGGCCTACCTGATCATTCGGCAGCCGCGTCCTCATTCAGAAAAGCAAGGTACACAGTACCGATAAAGCCCCGATACCATCAGATTAACTTTTTTGATGATTGGTCAAACTTTTTGTATGGCTGCCATGGAAATGGAAGGGTAGGTCAGTAGGTGTGTGTTTTTGCATGTATAACCATATAAATAACTTTTATTGAGGCTATATCAAAATCAATTTTTTTACTTTATTTACCCTTTAAGTATGGCTTCCACAGGAATGGAAGGGTAGGTCAGTAGGTGTGTGTACCTGGGTCTGGTTGAGGAGGTATGTCTTTTTGTGTTTACAACCATAAAACTAACTTTTATTGAGTATATATCAAAGTTATTTTTTACTTAATTTACCCTTTAAGTATGGCTTCCACGGGAATGGAAGGGTAGGTCAGTAGGTGTGTGTACCCATGTGAGGTTGGGTTATGTGTTTTTGCATGTATGACCATATAACTAACTTTTATTGAGGCTATATCAAAATCAGGTTTTTTTACTTTATTTACCCTTTAAGTATGATTGCATCAGGAAGAGAAGGGTAGGTCAGTAGGTGTGTGTACCTGTGTGAGGTTGGGGGTATGTGTTTTTACATTTATGACCATATAACAAACTTTTATTGATAATTGATCAAAATTATTTTTTGACTATAGTTACCCTTTAAGTATGGCTTCCATGGGAATGGAAAGGTAGGTGGGTGTACCTGTGTCTGTGTGGGGGGTTGGGGGTATCAGCGTTTGTGTTTTTGACCATGAAACAAACTGTTTTGATATCATGACCCTCAAACCTCGAAATATTCACATTTGAGGATTGTTATCATTATAGTCTGTCAGGAAAGTGTGTAGTGACTTGGTAAGAATGGGTTAACTGGCGTTCGTGACAAATTGGCTGGCAGCATGTGGGATAAATTATTTTTTATTAGAGCATTAGTGCTTGGATTAAGTATTTAACCCTTGTAATAAAGAACTGTATCCTTGCGAAGGTATCAGTCTTCAAAGACAAACTCTGTGCATTTATTTTTTAAAGACATACGTACAAACAGTTTCCCCCCCTTCTATGTCTTCCTTTTCTATCTTTTATTTGGCAAGGTTAGCTTAGATTGGCAACCTTTTACAAGAGACAAACCAAGGAGGTCCTGATCAACCTCTTTGAGGAAAGAGGTATTGATTTATTGGACAAGTCCAAGGAGCTGCTAATAAGGGCATTGTTGGAGAGTGACCAGGAGCAGCTGAACTACACAACTGAATCGGGAAGCAATGTGGATTTAGCTATTGCAGAGAGGAATGTTAACCTTGGATTTTCTCAGCATAAGAATACTACAGTGCAGGAAGACCGTACTTCTTCCCTGCAAAAGGATTTACAAGTCGCAGACAACTATGCAGCCAACAGGGTGCCAACATATCCAAAAGGTCCATCTTTACAGAGATCACCAAGCTGGAAGGAGCGTCACCACAGGGAAGCAGCACAGCAGAATGTCAAGGCTGGTGAGAATTTATCTGAAAGGCCCAGTGTGAGCGTAAACCATGGAGATACACGCAGATGTTTTATATGTAACCAGACGGGACATGTAAGAGCTTCCTGTCCAGAAAGAAAGGGACCAGCTTCACCTGTCAATCCAGTGGTAATGCTCGTATCTGGTAAGACAGAGAATTTATGTCGTCATATGCAGACTGTGATGGTGGGGGATAAAATTACCCAGGGGTTACGAGACTTGTCTCTGGTGCGTCCAGAGATGATTAACTTTGGGGACATTATTCCTGGGAAGACTTTTTTGGTAAAGGGAGTGGGTGGGAGTCATCCACGGGTGCCTGTGGCTAATGTTTACTTGGATTGGGGTGTGGGGAGAGGTCTGAGGGAAGTGGGGATATCCAATGAAATTCCTGTCAATGTGTTACTGTGGAATGATTTGGGGAGAATGGTCTCTGCTTTTGTGCCAAAATGATCCGTTCTCACTAAGTCCAGCCGCGCTGGAGTGTGACCATCCACTGCAATCAGTAAAGGGAACAGGTAACAAGGGGCAAGGTAACTGGGAGGGAGGGCTGAGAGACCAGAGCAGGTGTCAGTCAGTACCAGAACCAGTATTGTCTAACTGTGTGAATGGAGAGAGAGAGAGGGATCCCCAAGTCCACTCTCTGGAGTCAGAGTAGGACCCCTGATCCTGTGCCAAATCTGCCTGAGGTCCTGGATAGCAGTCAGGAATTAGTGCAGGAGTGAGTGGGGCAGGTGGTAAGGACTCAGAGCAGGGTCCTAATGAATGTTTTTACTTAGACGGAGGGAGAAGAGTGTAGCTGTGGGCGTGCGGTAGCGCCAGTACCAACCTCAGTGGTGGGTGGAGAAGGAAGAGCAAGGGTTATAGAGGGAAAGCTAACAGAGCTAGGAGTGTCCCAGGTAGATGAAAAGAAGGTAGCTATCCCTAAGGACAAAACCATACCAGTAACAGTCACTGGTTTGTCCCAGTCTAAGGGGGAGCAGGGATATGGTGAGCAGGAAGGCAAGGAAAGGGTAAAGAGTGACCAGTATCTGTCTGAGTTTATACCCAGGGGATGGGGAACTTTAGACCCACAGGATACAGGGAGCAGTGAGGATAAAGGAGGATCTGTCCAGCAGGAGAGTGTGTCAGAGGGAGGACAGATGCCTGAGGTTAGGAGTGACCTGTCAGCACACAGGGGGGTCACACAGATGGTAGTATAGATGGTTTGCTCTCTATATCGGAGTGTGTACAGACTGAGCATCAAGAGTTTAACCAGTCTACTTGGGTGAATGAATGTGAACCCAAACCCAGTTCTCATAACCACAGTAAAGAGGATGGTGGTTTTGTAAAAATGTGCAGGTGGAATCACATCGTGGAGCAATATGATTTACATTCACCGATCAAAGGGAATGCAGGTGGATATTCATGTCTATCAGAACCACCTGATTATAGACGCAGTGGAGGTGACCTGGGAGTCACATCCTGTGCGCCAATTTTAAAGGGGGAGGTGTGAGGAAAGTGTGTAGTGACTTGGTAAGAATGGGTTAACTATTGGTATTAGTTCTTGCAAAGGACCAATAAAAATACCATTCCACCCTGGAACAGTCCTATTGTTTATATTACGATTAGTGAAGCATGGAACCAGATCTTCTTTCCCAGACAATGTGGGGCCGAACCGTGTATCTGGAATTCTCTTCAGCTAGAGAATTGACCTTAAGAGGTAATTTTAAGGACAGCCATACATGTAAAATAAATGTATTTCGGTATTGGAATATGTAAGACAGAAACCAATATTATACTGGTGAATGGGAAAGTAGGCCCATTAAAATGATACCCAACATGGAGCCCTTATTCCCTTGCCAAGGCGAGTTATTAATATCTGGGGAAATATGGATTACACACAGGTCATGTTTGGTATTGGAGGAATTGATAATTAATCCAGGAGAGGAATATGTGGTCAATATCCCAATACAATGTACATATCTACATTTATATGGAATCTGCCTAACTGAGGGGGAATGAATGCTTTTGGCTAGTCGTAAATCTGGACATTCCTAGACACTCCCACCTCATGCAATAGCCCATAGGATGGGGTGGTTCAACAAGGAGTTTAAAAATCCTTGTAGCCCCTATAACTTTGTTCATACTGAGGGGACATGCTAAAACCGTGTGTATGGACCGGATGTTTCTTCCCGCCCCGGGATACAGGACTTCTTCTAGTGAGTAGGGTCTGTGAATATTTTTAGCCTTTTTATTTTATATAACTGTTGTACCTATTGTATGTCATTTTATTATTACACCATTTTATTTATTTTTGTATTATATGCACTGTCCACCTTTTGGAATATTAAATTTAAAATTAATAAGTTTTGTTTTTGATGCTCTAAAAGAACTCAGTTAGCCTCTGATAATTTTATATGTGGTTGAATTGAGTGTGCAGTGTAAATGTTAATTAACTCTGTGACTGCTTGTGAAAGACTGATGCTAATTAACCAGTTAGTTGCTGGAGTGAATGGTGTAGTGTTAACCCTTTAGCTGCCAGGACAGGGGTGTGCATAGTCAGTGAGAGTCAAGAGTGTTTTTGGGGTGTCTTTAAGGCCATAATTTTAAGTGGTGGCAGCGAGTACCGATTGATTGGTCAGATCACGTGCCCAGCGAACTGGTGTTTGTGACAAATTCTAAGGGAAAAATGTCCTAAAATTCACTGATAACCCCGTAACACTTTCATGGATTCCTTAGCTAGGTAATAGCACACTCCTACATGCCCCACGCGTCTGTACTGAATTTCGTGTCTCTAGCTCAAAAACTGTGGGAGGAGATACAGTCCCAAAAATGCAGAAGAATAAAACAGAAGAAGAAGAAGAAATAGAAAGAGCAGTATATCTGTTGTATTCAATTAGATCAACTGGACTTGAAATGTAGTTCTTGAAGACGTTTCGCTAGTCATTCGACTGGCTTTCTCAATTCAGAATGACTTGTACAAGAATCTGTGGCAATTATGTACCCTGGAAAATCCCAATTAGCATATCACAGCCAGGTGTTAAGGGTGTGATTAGATAGTGGCTAAGAGGTGTTATAGGAACGCCCAGAGTAAGGTGTTAAAACAGCATTGTACATGGCAGACAGTTGGTGTCGAACCCCCCCACCTCTATTTAGGCTTGGTTTCTTTATTTTCACATAAATGGCCTCCTTAACACCTCTCTTGAACCAGTCACGTTCCTTCGCCAGTATGTTAACATTACAATCTTCAAAGGTATGTCCTTTATCCTTAAGATGCAGATAAACGGCTGAGTCCTGACCCGAGGAATTGGCTCTTCTGTGCTGGGCCATACGTTGATGCAGTTGCTGTTTGGTCTCCCCCACATACAAATCAGAGCATTCTTCACTGCACTGCACTGCATATATGATGTCGCTTTTCTTGTGTTTTGGTATTGGGTCTTTCGGATGTACCAATTGCTGCCTCAGTGTGTTGTTCGGTTTAAAGCAGACAGGGATACGATGTTTTTTGAAAATTCTTCTTAATTTCTCGGAGACCCCTGCTACATATGGGATGACCATGTTCTTCCTCCTGTCTTGCTTTTCCCCTTCACTGTTGGTATTCGTGTTCTTTTCTTTCCTTCTGCTTCTTTTGACAAAGGCCCAGTCTGGATATCCACACGTTTTAAGGGCTCCTCTGAGATGTTTCATTTCTTTAGCCTTCGCTTCTGTGCTAGTGGGGATGTTCTCGGCTCTGTGTTGCAGGGTTCTGATGACCCCCAGCTTGTGATCTAAAGGGTGGTGGGAGTCAAACATCAAATACTGATCTGTGTGTGTTGGTTTTCTGTAAACCTCTACTTCCAGTTTATCTAATCACACCCTTAACACCTGGCTGTGATATGCTAATTGGGATTTTCCAGGGTACATAATTGCCACAGATTCTTGTACAAGTCATTCTGAATTGAGAAAGCCAGTCGGATGACTAGCGAAACGTCTTCAAGAACTACATTTCAAGTCCAGTTGATCTAATTGAATACAACAGATATACCATGACCTGGATGAATGAGAACCTTCACAAGCAGAAAGAGCAGTAATTTGGCTCTTCAAGCCAAATTAATAATGTATCAGCAATCTTACAGGATGCATTACTCAAGTGGGTGGCCACCAAGAGAAGATAAAACATCAAGATGAGGTACCAAATAAGGGCTTCATATAACTCAAATGCGTGAAATTGCTTGTGCTGTTTATTGAATATACACAACATGTTTCGAGCGACTTGGTCCTTTATCAAGTGGTCCTTTAATGTTAATGATAAAGGACCAAGTCATCCAAAACATGTTGTGTATATTCAATAAATAGCACAAGCAATTTTTTGAGTTGCATGAAGTCCTTATTTGGTACCTTATCTTGATGTTTTTTCTACAAATTGGATGCTTGGAGGCAAAGCATAGAGGGAACCACTGAGGCAGCTACTGGTCACAGAGGAAAGGTGTTGCAAAAAATTGCCACCAATGAGAAGGTTGCTATTGGCTCCCTGGTGATAGAGACCGGTAAAAATTTCAGATCTGATTGGATTTTGGTTATATGCGTAACCAGCATTAGCGATGAGTCCCGGTTTCTAGAGGTTCCTGGTTTCATTCTGGCAGTGTCAATTGTGAAAATCCACAGTTCTGACGGAATAAGTATTTTCTGTAAATAAGAAAAAATCAACTAATTTATAACTATTTATTAGTGTTCTTTCACTTTAAAATACAGCACAAGGCAATCCTACAAGATCGGGATTTTTTTTGTTTATTGTATGAAGTAAACATCTTCACTCAAAGAATCCAACTTTCCTTCCTGCCCCTTTCACAATCACCTATTATACTCACACCTAATACATTTACTATTAATTAGGTTTATTTTTGTGTGTATTCCCAGAGATCAATGCTGTGTTCACCCATATATCATTTTTCAAGGATTTCTGCACAAAATTCAACAGAAATATTTTACTGGTTGTCAGGGACACATAGCCTTTTATTAATACATATTGTCTGCCTGTATTACCGTCAGTAACACACAAGACCAATACAATAGGGACAGTTTAGACAGCAAGGTGCAAGCAGACTGGCAACTTATCCACCTAAGGCATTAGGAAAAAAAATAAGATTAACTGTACAGGAGATTCAATAAAAGTTATGGTTAAAAATGGTGGTAATTTTGCCCCAACCAATCAGATTGTATTTAAGATTTGAAAGCTAACATCTGAGGCAAAATTAGCACAATTTTTAACCATAAGAACTGTTATTGAATCTCCTGTTTACTGGGAATGAGTAGCAGCACTAAACTGTAGATCTATGGATTTTATGTGTGTGAGAAGGAGGGACTAATCCCCCCTTGGACATAAATCTGCAAAGAGTTTGTATGTTCTCCCTGTGCTTGCCTGGGTTTCCTCTGGGTACTCTAGTGGTTTCCCCCCTAATCATAAATACATGCTATATGGAGCAGAACCTTCTTATAACAGAAGACACCTTGCAGTCTCATGCTATATGAATAGCATTGCCCACAAAATCTAAGAAACAAGAAGAAATTTCTTACTCCCAAGTTCCCCAGAGTAAGGGGAAGAGATATGCAAAATGTCTCATTTATGTCCTATAGCTAATGCATGCGTCTAGAACTGCTGGCTTATTAACATGCAATACACCCTATGGTACAGAGCCAATCATCTGACCTGCAGACAAGACATTTCAATATGTAGATATATATACTGTAAGATACCTTCTGTTATAAGAAGGCTCTGCTTCATTTTTATGCTCAGTGGAGGGCTTTTTGCTCCTTTTGGCCCACCTCACCTTAAAGAGTATGTCCCCCCTTTAAACTAACTTTTCCCATAATATAGATATTGGTCCCCCAGCCCAACTGCATTACTATTAGACCAAGAAAGTCCCCCGATCTTTACTTACCTTACCTCTCTCCTTCGCCGCACAAAGAACTGCAAGCAGGGGGCGGGACCGGCAGCCGCATCCGTGATTGGCTGAGAGGCAGACAAACAAGGACGTAGCTGCCGTTAGTGTAGAATGGTGAAGGAGAGAGGTAATGTAAGTAAAGATCGGGGGACTTTCTTACTCTAATAGTAATGCGGTTGGGGCTGGGGGACCAATATCTATATTATGGGAAAGGGGTCTAATGCTGGAGGGAGGGAGACCAAATTGGGAGGGAGAGGGAGGGGGGGGCTCTTCTGCGCATGGCAAAATTCTCCCGGAGGGGAGACAGGAGGCAGAGTCCTATATGGACTCTGCAGTACTCCTGGTGGCCAGTTTTGTGAGTTTGGGGAGGGATTACAGGGCATCCATTTGGATCTGGGATGTAAGATAAGGATTTTTATACACTACAGATTGGGGCCAGTAGTGGGGGGGGTTATAGTTTTGGGGGTGGACATGCCCTTTAAGCTTTTCAGCTGCCTTGCCTAAAGACATACTATACTGATAGGCTGTATGTGTGAAATAAAGTGCTCAGATTGTAAGGGTCTGATATTAATATATCTATGTAATTGTAGCCCACAATGACTCTATATTAATATAAATATTATAAATCTAAATTATTATGAATAATAATCATAACAATAGTAATAATAATAATAATAAATTGTAGATTAGGTAGAAAAATTGTATTAGAAATTGGAAATTGCAAGAAAAATTCTAATTCTATTGGAATCTTATTTAGGTTCTGCTTTCTGAGCGAAACTCGCCAGTTTTGTTAATCTCTACCCAACATTAGTTCTTTTCAGTTATTTAAATAGAACAAGCAAATTTACATTTAATATTGAGTTTAAATATTTAAAGAAAGATCAAGGATATGATATGTGTAGGAAGCCTGAAAGTATGACCACTCCACACTCCTCAATCATTAGACTGTAAAATGCTTTTAAAGGGAATCTAGAATGTCCACATTCTAAATATTAAATTTTAAGTTCCGAGTCCCTGGTTTGAGGGGGTTATGACAGGTGAATGACAGGTATATGTATGCCCCCCAGTAATATGAATTACCATGTGCACGGTCCTCCCTATGAAGTTAATTACTATCTTCTCTCTGACTGTAAATTGTAGAGAAGCTGCCACTATGTGAAAAAGTAAGCAGGACATGCATAACTAGCAGAACAAGAATCCAAGACATCCCCGTTTAGTACCAAGCTATAATTATTTTAAAAAAGCCAACTTTGTTTTCATTAAAAAAAGCCAATAAACTTTCTAGTTATTCTCTGGAAATACTGAAACTCACAGAAATTCAGTAATCAAAGAAATAAAAAACACACATGGGGATAAGAAGAACTGCATTGATTTCAAACTGAAAAACTGGGATAATTTAGATTTGCTGCATGTTTCCTCTGATTAACCAGTTGCTCACTAAAAATTATCAAAATACATCTACTTCCATTTGCTGAACGCCCTTTGTTATTGAGTGCTTCTGTGGGGATAGTGGGGGGGTAGTTCCACTATATCTGCAGCAGTGCTCAACTTTGTAATAGAATGTTTGGCCAAAGCAGCTATTCATATCAGGTTTTTTTAGGAAATGATCCACCCTTAAAGGGCGTGTACACTAGGGATCCGCCGCGGATTTATCCCGTTCGCGAACGGCGGATTTTTCTGGATTTTCTGCCTTCCGAACTTCCGATTCGCGGATTTTTAGTATTTTCTAAAATTTTCGAAATTACGAGTTTTCACTTATTTTCGAATATTTTCGAAAATACGAGAAAACACGTAATTTCGAAAATACAAGGATTTCTCTTATTTCCATAAATATGTATTTTCGGATTTTCGGATACATATTTTCGAAAATACTAGTTTTCTCGTATTTTCGAAAATTTTCGAAAATACGAAAAATCTCGGAATTTCGAGGGTATGTTTCATTTTGATGGGTCCGCTCGCGGATTTTCGAATTTTCGCAAAAATTCGCGGATCCTCGAACGGACCGGATTTTGCGAAGTTCGGACATCTCTAGTGTACACTGAAACATTTAATTTTTTACTTGCCCATTAGAGGAAACTATAATTCATCCCAACCACCACTGTCCATTTTTTGTTGTTGTTCTGCCCCCCATTTCCTTAGATACCCAATCAGAAACATTGTATGATTTAGCATTTCTGTAAGCAGTTTTGTTGTAGCTGGAATGGTTTGACAGTTGGTGTTCTGTAATATTTACAGATTAAGATGAGGCAAAGTAATTTTTTCAGTATACATACACTTTAAAACAAACAACTGGTGACATGTCAGTCATCTGCCCGCAACCCCAACTGCTATTTTTACCAGTTTATTATAGGCCATGGATGGAGGCCCAGAATGGGAACAATAATAATTGTTAAATATCTGGTTAGTAATGCAGGTAATAAAGTGCAAAATATATCAGTATCGGTTGGGGGCAGGTAACTGACAACTGAACAGTTATTTTGTTTTAAAGGGCAAGTCCAGACCCAAAATGAAAAATTATATACAGGTAAATCACCCCCCTAAATGGTCATAATTTAAAATCTGCAATATATAAGTCTAACCTGAAATGCTGCACAATGTCCTGTTTCTGCTCCCTGGTTCTTCCAGTTAGCAACTGTAAGTTATGAATTTGACAGTTGACATTACAGCCAATGACTGAATGTTAATCCACTGTCTGCCTCTTGTGAGCATGCCCAGGCTCAGTACAGGTTTCTAAATTGCTCAGTTTCCATGAGGCATCCAGAAGCATAGCAGGCATACAGTAATAAATTCATAGGACAAAGTATATATCAACATATTTTAAAGAGGACATTCTTTCTAAAAGATGTTCTCATGAGGGTGGAGTTGTCCTTTAAGGGTGAACATGCCCTTTAAACCATGTTTAGTATAGATAACTAACAAACAGTACCCACCAAGAACCAGTCCCCAATACTGCCTAATCAGGTAGCTTAATCAAAAAACAAATTACCTGTCAATTCAGCTGTTGTTTGCTGAAGAACTTGGCTGGGGTTTGTAAATGTCCAGCTCTAAGCCCTGGCAGTCTGTGACCCTGTGAATTTTCCTTTGTTAGTTACAGCTACCCATGCAATAAGTATATGTTGAATAATAAACACATATAACATCAATAATGTTGGCAGATTTTCCCCCTCTGTGGCAGAGTCCCCCCCCCTGTGGCAGAGTCCCCCCATCTATGGCAGAGTCCCCCCTCTGTAGCAGAGTCTGCCCCCTCTGTGACAGAGCCCCCTGTGGCAGAGTCCCCCCACTCTGTGGCGGAGTCGTCGTCCCCCACTCTGTGGCAGAGTCCCCCCACTCTGTGGCAGAGTCCCCACACTGTACCAAAGGAATCTACCTTATCTGATTATCTGCTGTTGGTCTCCATGCTGTGTGTGTTTCTTAGGCTTCTCCCTCTACTGGTGAATCAATTGAAACTGCAGGAAATCTCCCTCTAATGGTGAGTCCATAGGAACTGCAGTGACACACACACATGGATGGCAGCACGAACGCAGCAGTTAGGCTTTTCTTATATAGGATAAATATTGTATTACCTGGCAAACCACCTAAAATGATCTTTTAATTATTAGAATTTAGTTAAAATACACATTTTAATAATATACGATAAGCAAGGGAAGACTGGGCCAGTAGACAGAGGGGTAAATGCACTCTTTGCACTAATTGGGTCATGACCATTGATGTGATGTCACCACACACAGCCAGTTGGACTGGTTTGCTAATCACCCCATTTATGTTAAACCTTTCTGATGGCTCCTTTGTACCTGGGCCTTCAGCAATGTTGTGTTCCTTCATGTACCTGCATTAGAATCCTGACTATTGGTTGAGGGGAGGAAATTTATACTGCCCACTTCTACTATTGATATTTTCCAGTAATATTGGCATATTCCATCCTACCATAAAAGAGCAACTTCAATATGTTTGCCCCCAGCCCAAAAGGTCCTAATACATTGTAAGTTGTCTATTTACAATGTCCACTTCTTTCTCCTGTAACTTTATAAAAATTTAAAATCTCACACACAAAAAAATAAAACTTTTGTATCTACCAGAATTGTTTTATGACAACATAGATGAACAGAAACAACAGTCTAGATCGTTTTAATGAGAAATTGCTTTTTTCTATTGTATAAAACCAAGTCAGGCTCTTTTATTAGTTGGAAAAAAAACAATTCAGTGGACCATGTAGAAATGTTGTTTTGGAAAAGTATGCTGCAAGACTGCAAACAGGCTTTGGTTTCTTAAAAACAAAACTATACTGGTATCTTTAAAGAGAATTCATTAAGTAAGACATAACCCTGAGCAGTGTGAAACCACGAAGATGGTCAATTGCACTGGCTATAAGATTGTACCCCTTACTGTTTGTTGTAGATATTTCGGCCACCAAAGTAATTTACTTTCATCTGCTGTAGCTTTATTGGAACTTCTCTGGTTTGACTGAAACTTTTCAAACCCTTTTTCTTTTCTTAGTTAAAAAAAGCTAGTAAATATTTAACATGTAGGTACATGTTGCAAATAATTAACTAGTATCTACTGAAAATAAAGAAACAGAAATATTAAGAATTAAACATCAACATATCTCTCTGTTCCAAAGGTTCCAAGGAAGGATTTTGTTTTGGTAAGGGCATGAAGAGAAACAGGAACAAATAGAAAGTATGTAAACTACTGAATTTTAGTGTAAAAAATAGGTGTGTGGTGTCCTATAGTATGTAGCCTGTTTTCTATTAATGTGTGTGGCGTATATAGTGGATTTTGTACCCCCAGCTATAGTTACGTGACCAGATGAAAGGCCGTGCTTGTATAATTTTTTGTAGGGGTACATTATCAATTATAATACATTATAATTACCAAGTTATACACCAAAAAACAGGGGGTAGTGGGGGCTCTACTGGGAAACTGATCCCTGAGGATAAAATAGTCTACACACTGAAATATAGACAAAGATAAAAGTGCAGATACAGTAAATAGCAAATAGCAGCAATAGCTACCTTAGGGCTTCTCTGGTCTGGGTGTATAAGCCCCAGACCTGGCACTTGTGAAGTTTCACATCAGATTTCACAGTAAATTGAAAAACAAGTGTACTCACTCCAATGTATCCTTGGCAACGAGCCTGTTGCTTCAGCTCCATGTCAATCCAAA
This sequence comes from Hymenochirus boettgeri, assembly GCA_019447015.1. Lineage (NCBI taxonomy): Eukaryota > Metazoa > Chordata > Amphibia > Anura > Pipidae > Hymenochirus > Hymenochirus boettgeri. Next base: position 41,822,981 of record CM033470.1, on the reverse strand, counting down.
GAATAATCAGCGAGGCAAGCTCTACCGGAATCACCAAAGGACATAGCAGGACCACTCAAGTTCCATCAGGTAGTTAAAAGATCATTTTATTAAAGTTACATCTAAAAACAGCAGCAAACTCGGGAACCTGACTTGTTTCGTGCTATCATAGCACTTTCTCATAGGTTTTCCCTAATTAGTTACCGGATGTGACCACTCTAATATAGGTAAGGGGAGCTCCTCCGCACACCTACAGGTAACACCCCGACAATATAGCAACAATGCATCCATATAAAATAACCGTTATGCAACAATGGTCACAAATTATCAAAAAGGAATCAACATTACATAAACTGTAAAAATGGAACATTATAAAGGAAACAGAGGCTCATTCAGAAAAGGGATACAAAGACATAAATATGCAGAGTTAAAGAACTCAATATCCCAAATATGGAGGAGTGTAGGACTACAGCTTACATATTAGAATAGACAATATATTCAAATATAAATAGGAAAAATATCCAGTAAAAACAGTAAAAATGTATAAATGTCAAGCTAATCTATATAACATGTGATATCCCAGGCCGAGATAAGCCCTTTCTGTGTGCGGGTCCCTAATCAGAACATCCAATAGGTCTCCTGTCTATGTACTATCTCTTTCCTATTGCATCCTCGTATCGGAAGCACAACCCGTTTAATACCTTGTGCTCTTAAATTTCGGGAGTCACCTCCATTACACACCTGGAAGTGTCTACCAACTGGACTATTGCTATTGGTTTTCTTAATATCCCTAACATGCTCCCAGATTCTATTCTTATGACATCTTGTGGTCCATCCCACATACTGGATTTGACAAACATCACATGTTAGAAGGTAAATAACGCATCTCGTATTACAGTTAACATACTCATCAATAGAGAACACCTCACCTGATTAGGTGCTTTTAAATTTATCACTTTGAACAATATGAGTACATGTGAGGCAGCGTTTGGCTCCACACTTGAAGGACCCCTTGTAACGTAACCAGTTATTATCTGCTGACACTCCCTGTTCACTCACCTTAATCATACTAAGTGACAGGGAATGTATTAATGTAGGTGCCCTTCGAGATACAAACTTAACTCCTGATTCTAATACCTCCTCAAGAGCAGGATTGTTAAAAAGTACAGGTAAGTATTTATTAAGTGTCCTTCTAATATTATAAAACTTCCTACTAAATACAGTTGAAAAAAATATGGGAGAGCCCTTCTCACATTTACCCGTCTCATGAGTCTCAAAATCTTTATTATCTGCAAGCCACTGTGTCCTATCCATCTTAGAGACTCTACGGTCATCTATCTTATCCGGTCTATAACCCCTCTTTAGAAAATTCTTGTATCCAGGGTGGTGGGAGGAGGTCCACTTGATGATGAATAAAGATCTTTTTGAATTTGTGAGGTCAGCTGTCGTCTATAAGCGATATATAGACAACCTTTTCATTGTCTGGCACAGCTTCAGACTCCCTCAGTGTGTGAGGGAGACAGGAAGTCCCTCCTCCTCTCTGCTATGTGAAGTCCTGATAGAGAAGGTAAGGGAATCAGCCCTTCTCTCCCACTATGTGAAAACAGCCTTTTCAGACAGAGTTCTCACTCTGCCTGAAAAGGCTGTTTCCACAGAGTTTTCGTTTGGGGAGGTCTGAGTGGCCCACGGCACCCGTGAGTGGGTGGGGCTTATGCACCCATGGGTGGGCAGGGCCATGGCATCCACAGCTGGGCGGGGCCATGGCACCCGCGGGTGAGCAGGGCCACATGTGGCTAAAAGAGAATGGGCCAAGGGGGGCCTGCAACTGGAGGGACTATTGGTCCATGAGTAGGAGGGACCAGGGGGGATGCAAAGGGGAGGAGGAGACACAGAGCAGATTGACTGACATGGTTTCAGAGCAGGAAGCAGGAAATGCAGGGGACCTGGTGATCACACACAAAAATATAAATATCTTTAAAACTATGCAAAATAAAAAAAAATTCTCAGGACAGCAATTCCTATCAATTTACCTAAAGTCATTTTTGGACCACAGTTCCCCTTTAATATAATATAAATGTACAAGAAACATTTACGGACAGGTTATGTGTATTTGTAGCCTTTATTTTTATAATTATTTTTTGATTAACTGGATTTAGTAAACACTACTTTTTGTAGTGAAGGGGGCATGTCCAAAGTCGGCTTTCAGAAGAGGCTTTGTTTGAAGCATCAAAGTACGACCCAGGGGTGAGGAGGCATCATCCTGGGTACTATCACTGGGAGGGGGGGGGCATGGGTGGTGATAATTGTCCTTCAGATCAGTAATAGAACTTTTAATCTAGATTAATATCTAATAAAAATAATATTAAATAAAAGATATCCTTGTGTTTTTTTTAGGCCATGCCCCTGTTTCCCCTATTTATAAACCTTGGATATATAACCACTCTTTCAGGGCAATGCACCAAGAGCTGCTATCTGCCCCCTAGTGCAATTACTTATTCAAGGTAACGTGGCTGATAGCGGTTCCCAGTGCATTGCATTTCACCATAAACTTTTGCGTGGCTTTTAATGTCAGCCGTTAGCGATTTTGCAATATTCACGGAGTTGTTGCAAAATGTCAAGGTAACTGATATAACTTCACTTACTTACTTTGATACTTTCAAAGTACCGTAAGCATTATTGTACACTCTAGATTGTGAGCTCTCTTTCCTAATATGTCAAGGACAAGCACACCACACTTATTTTATATATGAAACTTTATTTATGTAATTTTAATTTATCTGTATAATTGCTTGCACTTTTTCCCATGTTTGTATTTTATAATGTACAGTGCTGCGTACCTTAAATGGAGCTTTATAAATAAATGAATACATGCATACATACTTACACCCTCTTGCCTACACTCTCTGCCAATTGTCTGTAATGTCCTCTAATGTATTTTTAAAGGGCTATCATATCACCTTGCAAATGCCTCTTCTCCAGGAAAAATAAACCCATCTTTGCTAGTCTTCATAGCACAATATCTATACATGTACAGAACTATGTCTTGCTACTTAGTTTCACTAATCATCAGAATGGCTCTTAATGCAGAGTGACTTGTACAAGAATCTTTTAGCAATAAATACTCTGGAATGTGTCTCAGTTAGCATATACCAGAAAGGTGTGGTTGCATTGTAGCTTAGAGGTGTTATTAAACTGCCCAGGGTAAGGCATCAAAACAGAATGAAATTTGTCAAGCAACAAATATTGACACACACCCACCCTCCCAGTTTCTTTACTTAAACATAGATGGTCACCTTTATTAAACCTTCTTTGTCTAAGATTTTAGCTCCCCTGTACAACCTCTGCAAGGTAAATATCCAGTGCACTGAACTTATTTGGTTGTTCTGCAGAATTTTACATATTCAGCAAACACAGAAAGCATAGTTTCAGACCCATGAAGAATGCTGCTAGACTATACTGGTCCAGCTAGAAAATGTCAACTGACTGGTAGATAAGGAAGTCTGAACCTTCCTAGTCCTACCACTATACATTTTCTACTTTCTCAAAATATCCTGTACCTATCCTGTTCGCGATGTTGGTGAGAAACATGATTTATTCCAACTCAACAAGATCATTTTGACCATAAAAATTCAATATCTCTATTTGCAAGTTGTAAATTAATTTATTTTACCTTTAATCACTTCTGATTTCAATAAAACCAGTCTTCTGTGTTATCATTTTTATTTATAACAAACAAAAAACTTTTTCTCTGGTTTATTTACTTTAGAAATCTAATGAAAGGTCAATAATATTTGTATATATATGTATATAGAAGCCATATTCAACTAAATATGATCAGAACATTTTGTGACCTTGTATCCCAAAGGAAATATTTGACTTTCAATCCCATAAGAAAAAAAAGATACCTGCAGTTTACAAATATCCAATATAATAAAATCCTTACTTGCTGCATCCATGCTTGAACCCCTCCGTGTGTGCCTCTGCAGTTTCTATTAATTCACCACTAGAGGGACATACTTGGGGAGAGAGAAACAGTGAGGCATGGACACAGCAACTAAGGTAAGGTTTCAACGTGAGGCACGGATGCGAGGAGAAAGAAACACGGAAGCACAGACGAGTAGAGAAAAAGCCATGGACACGTGGAGAAACAGGCCCTGAGGCATGGACAGATAGAGAAACAGGCCCGGAGGCACAGACGAGTGGAGAAAAAGGCATGGACACGCGGAGAAACAGGCCCTGAGGCATGGGCGGATAGAGAAACAGGCCCGGAGGCACAAGCTCCACAACTGAAGTAAAGTTTTAAGGCAATGTGTATGTTGGTGGTCTTCTACGTGCTAGTGTTCATTAATGTAATGGGCTTTATGTCTAGTTTCAATATAATCTGCCTGTAAAGGAATTCTACCTGGAATATACAGGGTTATTCAATAAAAGTTCTTATCATTTAAAATGGTGCTAATTTTGCCCCAACCAATCAGATGTAAGCTTACAAATGTTAAATAAGATCTGATTGGTTGGGGCAAAATTAGCACCATTTTAAATGATAAGAACTTTTATTGAATCTCCCTGATAGTTTGTTCTTGATTTTAAGTGTTTAAAGGAGAACTAAACCCAATTTTTATACTCCAGAATCTGAAAACAACTCCATAAAAACCTCAATAAGCTATAAAATCCCACTTCAGTAAATTGTATTAAAGTAAATGTACGCCTGTTAAGAACTGGATGAAGGATCTGTGTGTATGTGCAGTGTCAGACCACACCTCCTGACCTCAGTCACATGCTTCCTTGCTTTATCTGTCTTGTAAAAGGATTGGCTAGAGATTATTAATGGGTGTGACCAACTGTAACAAGTTTCTGCCATAGCTAAGGACTGAGCATGTGCAGTCGTTGACTAAACTGTGTGATACTAGAATGCTGTGAAGTAAAGCACAAACCATATGTTATTTAGGTAAATTTCCCAGTGCCCGTATCAAAATGAGAGGTAAGACACAGATTACTGGTTTTGTATCAATGTGTTTTCACTGCAGAAGTAAAGGGTAAAACTTACCAAAAATGCTCTGCCCGTAATATCATTTTTCTGTTTTGGATTCAACCCCTGCTTGACTGGCAATAAGCTGCATAAGCGACCTACATGTGTGGGCAGTTTCAATAACACTCCTGAGCCTCAATGCATCCACCACTTGCATTCAGAACGTCCCTAACACCTGGCTGTTATATGCTAATTGTGGCTTTCCATAGTACTTAATTGCCAACAGATTCTTGTACAAGTCATTCTGAATTGAGAAAGCCAGTCGGATGACTAGTGAAACTTCTTCTAGAACTAAACTTCAAGTCCAGTTGATCTAACTGAATACAACAGATATACTATGACCTGGATGAATGAGAATCTTCACAAGCATCAAGAGGCAGGGCTTTTAAACCAGTTATTTCAAAGTTATTTTATAGTGCAATCTCCTTATGAAAAGTGAAACTGTTAACCAATAGAAAGCTGTGGGGACATCTATTTCTATTATGACCTTAATAAAGAGCCAGTAGATAGAATAAGCAGTGTTGGGGCAAACTGATATATTAACAATACAAACATATAGGATTGGATTAATGAAAATTATTACATGTAAATTATATAATATTCACTTTTTTCAGATATATATCTTGCTGATTTTTGCATATAACTGAGTTAACATTGTTAAAATCTCCATGTGCTTATTAATTATACTGATCTATTTATATATAATATAGCTTCCAGGTTTCTGGTTTCATGAAGCATGTCGTGGAGCTAATTAAATGTGTTTGTATCAATTTTTTCAATTAGGCTTTAAAAGTAGAAGATCAATCAGACAATGAAAGTCTATATGAGAATTATTTAACAGACAGGTAATAGCTAACATATATTACAGGGAAACATTAAAAAGGAGGGTGGGGCATGAGTGACTATCTGCTCAAAGAACTCAAAGATCTGATGGTGGACATCCAATAGGAAGAGTCCTTGAATATGACAATCCCATGTACCGCCCATTTTTTTATTAAAGCATAAACCTCTGAAATATAAGGGCATATTGCACCCCCAGAACAATAAAGCTTTTATTCTATCTTCATATAAACTATTCATAATATTCCTAAACAAACATATTTGAGGATGGCTTGTCAAACCTAACATGTTTCAGACTGTAACCCTTATTGGTGTGAATAAAAATATCATGAAAATCAACATTCAAAAACTCATTTAAAATGACAGTATTAATACAAAATAGTAAAAAAGATTTAAAATACAAATATGATAAAAAACGGAAATCTAGAGAGAGAAACGTTAATGCTACTTAGTGAGACAGGAAATGGGACAAAATAAGTAGCATCCCAATTGGACTTAAAGGATATGTACACTGGATAATGTGTTTTTGTTTTGTTTTTTAAATTGACCATTGCTGGAAAATAATTCTTCCCAACTATCACTGTATCATATTTTTTTGTTGATCTGTCGCCTATTTCTTTAGATATCCAGTCTAAAACATTTCACATTTATAGGGCGTGTCCACCTGTTTTAATATGTTGTAGGGATAGTTCCCCCATCCCCAACCGCTATAATCTTATATCCAGAAAGTGCCACGATAGTTACTTACCTTCCCTCTATCCTCCGCTGCACTGCCCAGGCCCTCTGCTTGCACGGAACTGCAAGCAGGGGGTGGGACCGGCAGCCGCATCTGTGATTGGCTTTACTCTTTAAAGTACATATTTACCTGTTTATCCCTTGTGTTTATTTATTTTTAACACCATATTAATAAAGAATTTACATTTCTGTGCATAATTTCACTGACAAAATACATACCAAAGTACCCCCTATTACAATTATCGAGGGAACATACCTTAACTCTTTCCCCCCCCCAAAAAATAAAATTTACCATGGTTAAATACAGACATAATATTGTTAATAAAGAAAAGTGGCAACACGTGTTTATCGTGTCTCTTCTGCTTTTAAATATGTCCCAGGGTTGGTGAAATAAATGTTTTCAATTTTGAGAATTTTAAATGTTTCTCTTATGTGGATCTCGGGGTCCATTCTGGTCAAAAATTCTCTTTTCCATCTATTACGTAAGTCATATGCCAAGTACTCATATTGTCAGATTTCCTACAGGAAAGACATGACAGTCAAGTAGAGCTCTTTGCCATGAATATTATAGCTGGTATTCTAGATGGAATTCTCTGTATAAATTTAGAACGAGAAGAATAGCCTAACAAGATTCTTGACAAGATCAATGATTAATCTATCTGAGATGTTCATTTACATTTACAGCATTGCTGCCTGAAAAGGCACCTGATCAATGTAACTAGGAGATTGATTAAGACCTTAAAGGCCAGCTAAGGTAAAGAACTTACATACAATATACACAAATTTAATTTTTTTTACAAAAATACGCACAAGAATATGTAAGGAGCATTTTATAAATAAACCATAATAAACGAGTTTGTTCTTTATTTTTCTTAAATACATACAAATTAACTATTTTATAAAGAACAGAACAAGCAAAAATAGCTGTCTTAGTTAGAATTGGGTTATAGGGTTTACGTAGTTTTATTGGTCCCTAAAATTCAAGGGTAGTAAGGGACTAAGTATATTTTTAAAATTAAAATTGGCATTTTTTATACATGGAGAAATGTTACTATTCATTTAATAAAAAATAATCAAGCTATGCAGACTATATGGAACTTTAATTGGATGTTTGTTCCCCATGTTTCCACCATCACTATACCTCCAAGGCGGGTATTTAACTGCAAAGTGGCAACACTACCCTACAAATTTGCAATGCATTATGTGCAGGCAAAGAAAAGATATTTTTTGTGCTAATATGTAATGCAAAACTTAAAGCCTTTTGAATGGAGACGCAAGCTGGCATTCTCGTAAAGGGATTATTGCATTGCGCCAGCTTAGAGTATTTACTACATCACCCTGTAGGATTCTTATTAAAGCATCTTATAATAAGCATGCTTATTAAAGCATTTCTATATATGAGGAATATAAACATTTGACTGAACTGTATAGATTGTGAGTTTTTGCTCTCAGCGCAAACTAGACAATCCCATGCCATATTCCTGGATTACAAAGTAAGCAGGTCACCCTTTTAGAAAAGGGAATGATAGTCTGCATCAATGAAGCTTTAAAATAGGGTTAAGAACATGGAGATAAAAAATAGATAAATATTTTACGTTTAGTCCTCAACAAGAGCTGCGATCCTTAATAGAGATAAAAAAACAATTAATATCAAAGGTGGACCATAATTAACCCTGAACTGCAGAAGATGATATAGTAGAATGTCCAGTTATATTTCTTAGCAATTTATTATTCCCAAGTTACATAGTTTACAACAGAAATTTTCTGGGATGAAAAACACGCCATAGAATTTGGCAGAATACAAATAAGCTTTGCCATTTAATAGAACCCCAATCAGATAATGCATCTTGATACATCTTGAGTTAGGCTGGAAAACAGGCAGCTTTAGAAGAATACCTATTGCTTTCAGTGAATATAGAGTATTGTCAGCAATGTCTCTGTGTTTGCGGATGACACAAAACATTGGTGACCATTAAATCCTACTGAGGATGTGCAATCGATGCAGGTGGACCTAGATAGATTGTCACATTGGGCTGCTAAGTGGCAGATGAGATTCAATGTTGTTAAATGAAAATTGATGCATTTTTGATGTAAAATCCTTGTGCTGCTTATACTATTAATGGCTCTGTGTTAAGTGAATCCCTGCTGGGAAAGAATCTTGGAGTTTTGGTGGATAACAAACTAAAATGTAGCAATTATTGCCAGGCAGCAACAGCTAGACCCAGCATGGTATTGTCTTATATGAAAAGGAGTATAGATTCCAGGGAGAAAAATATTATTCTACCTCTCTACAAAGCACTGGTAAGGCATCCGTTATGTATTTGTGTGTACAAAAATGACATCTTGGAAATGGAAAAAGTTCAGAGAAGGGCAACTAAATGAATAATGGGACTGAGGGAGATTGAATATGAAGAGAGATTGGATAAGTTAAAATTATGTACACTAGAGAAAAGGCGCTTGTGTGGGGATATGATCACAGGACATACAATAATGTATCTGGGGCATTGTTAATCGATAGAACATGTCAGAGGACAAGCGGACATCCCTTAGGACTGGAAGAAAAGTCTTCAAGTTTGGAAGGGATTTTTTACTGTGAGAATGTTGAACCTATGGAACTGTTATCCATTGGACATAGAAATGGCAGGTTCCTTGGATAGTTTTTTTTAAAAAAACTGGTATTGATAGTTGTTCCAGGGATATTTCTGAGTCAGGCCATGAAATCTGAGGTCCAGTTTTTTTGATGATGTTGGATTTTAAGGATTTGCTGTAGTGAGAAAATGTATCAAAGTAACAGCTACATGAATCTACAAAGCAATTAGTGACTTGTAACGGAATAATATAGCTTAGCTACACAAAGGTTAATTACCTAAACCTGCTGGGTTGTTAAACTTACTGACTTAAGCATTTGCTCTGCTAGTAGCAAGGTCTTGCACATTGGACTCATAAGTGAGACAGAAGGGAGATACAAATCTAGAAAAATTCTGGGAGGTCCTTCAATCTGAGGTCCTAAGGAATTCTGCTGTTTTTATGCTATTTTTCTTTTTATGTGAACTTAATAAAGATTTTCTTTTCTTGAAAATAACCATCAGATCATACATCTTTAACATTATCATAGATCTGCAGGGTTTTTAGAAAAAGGATATTAAGCAGGAGATATATTATTGGAAGCTCTTTCCCAAATCAGTGAAAAACCCACACAACCTCAAGTTATATTAGATTAGCGTGGATTTAACTCTAATCATGCAGTGCCTGTGCCATTATAGGACAATAAAACTCCCCTTTCCCATGCTCCACACCTTATTAGTATCCAGGGTGAGGACCTAAATGTTCCTCACCCCTGGGTACTTTACCAATATACTAAAATACTTACATACATTTTCCCACACAGTTCCTGTCAGCTCTGCTCCTCGACTACTGTCAGTGACAGTCTGCAATATGGCCAATGGCAAGACACTTCTTTGCAGAAAGAGTCTTCCCATTGGCTACATTACGGACCTCAGTGACAAGCAGTAACAGGACTGGGGCAGTGGGGGATCATCGTGTAAGTATACAAACTGATCAGTAAATTACCCAGCAGACTTTTAGAGAGTTTTAGTCTTCACCCTAGTTACTATTAATAGATTTAGGAAGAGAAACACATTTTTTTTGTTTGTTTTTTAAACAAGAAACCTCAGAAACATCATAGTACACCCAATGCAATACATCTTACTTTTTGTGGTACTATTCTACAGCATCTTTCCAATAAAATGGTCCTCTTACAGAGCTCACACACAGGTATGCAGGGGAGGCATGCTGGTATGCAGAGTCAGTCATTGGAAGTGTCTGACTGCTACAACCAGGAAGAAAAGCCTGCATCTTTATCAGAGAAAGGTAGGGTTTATGAGCTTCAGGGACTGTGGGGGGAGTAAACAACTAGAACTATTTTGGGGTTTTGGGTGGGGAAGTTAAGTATAGGTTTGTGTTCTGGGGTGGATATACTATTTTATTTTGGAAGGTAGGAGACACTTCCCCTACCTTCTGTTTTTCAGAAGAGGAGTGGTAAGCTGTCAAAGATGCTGCTCCCGTTGCGGCTGATTGCTTTGGCATTCTTTCCCCCATTCTGCCATGTCAAATATTCCTATGAACCTATGCCATTGATGGGGGAGGGGAGCTGCATTAGGTAGCAGTTGGACAGTTGTCAGTGTGAGCATGAATAGCATAAATCAACAAATGTTGCTCTATAAAATGACTATGGGTATTGGTTGGTGTTAAATGGTATCTGAAGTCACACTAGGTGAATTTTAATGCTTTATTATAAACCAAACATCAGAAACACAATGTTTTGGCAGAAATGTGCCCCCTTCTTCTGGTATGTGGAAGGAACATCCAATTGAGTTAAAATATCATATCCTATGGGTGGTGCCAACCCATATGGGAGTGTACAGAGTAATGCATTAAATCAAGTGACTAAACATTGAATAGTGATACATTGTACTATATAACTACATTACATATTAAAATTGTATAAAATAGTACCAATTAAAATATACAATAAGTGCTAAAAAAATTATAAAAAAGTAAGATCATAAAGTGCATCCTGTGATTCAGTGCAGATAAAGTGCATCAAAAAGATTCTGTGTTGTTAAAAGCAGTCATTGTCTTTATTCAATGAAAATCCAGTAGAGGGATTTAAAAGAAAGCCCATCCCACTTCCAGTGATGTACATCTAATCCAAGGCCTGCCTACATGCGCCAGAAAATCACTAAAGGTATGCAAACTTTACTAGTAAGAATGTCCTTTACCATTCTGATATTATTGCTCCAAATGCAACTACTATGCACCATTTGTGCTAATCTTTGTGAAAATTATTGCACTTAATACCAGAGCAGAAGAGATGCAATACAAAGAAAAATATAGGCAAATCTAGATTACAAATATAATGAAAATACAACCATTTGGAAATGTTCAGCCTCTGAACTAACCCTGATACAATAGGTTGAGCAGCTAACCTTGCAAATATCTCTTTGATACAGATGAATAATGAAACACAGACCATGCAAAAACAATGACAGGAGAACACTTATCAATGAATAATTAACAACGAATGATAAACCACGGTGAATTACACATAAGCAATAATAAATGAATAATGAACAATCAAGGGATAATGGAAGGAGTGTACGCTTTAATAACAAGGACTGTTTCCTTACCACCTTAAGAAATAGATTGCGTTCTACATTTTGCTTGAATTATTTAAATTACTGTGAAGCTAATGCGAGCATGCTTAGCAAAAGTGGCCGAGTGGATAATTTCACTTTTCAGTAGCGTCTTGACACAAAAAACTGTTTATATTTATTGAAAAAAAAAGTCTTCATACATTCTGCAGTTATCAAAACGGTAACATTGTTGGGTAGAGAAGGGAGGATGTTTGAGGGATGGGGTGGGGAAGGGGGAGGGAAGGGAGTTTGGTTCAGTAATGGTTAGTTTATACAGTTGTAAAACAGTTGATAATGTAGCAATGGATATAGTTTAAGAGACTTAGGGGGAGATCCAATATAGGCCTTTTTCGTCTAAAACCCACGTTAACCCGAAAAAATTTCGGGTTAACGTGGGTTTTAGACGGAATTTAGAGCACAACGCTGTTTACAAATGTTTTTGGAAACAACGCTGTACTAACGATCCAAAACCTCTGCCGTTAAGGTTTGCCCTACCTTGTAGCGCGAAACTTAACGGTAAAGGTTTAGGAGCGTTAAGGACGCGCTCCTTACCTTAGCCCGATCCCGCGATGCAATAACTGACGTAATCTAGTTTACGTCAGTTATTGTATCGCGGGATCAGGCAAAGGTAAGAAACGCAGAGCCCAGCTTTGGATCTCCCCCTTTATATTTCTTAGCTTAGTAGGGACTTATATTGGGAAGTGTCCTTGAAAAGTATCCAAGGGGACCAAGTTTGTGAAAAGGATTTGTCTTTATTATTTAGTTTAGCAGTAAGTTCTTCCAGCCCCATTAAGTGATTATGTTCTTGTATCCAGTCAGAGTTTGGAGGGGTTGTTTGATTTTCCAATATCAAGGTATTACTGTTCGTCCTGTTATGAGGAAGAATTGAAGGCAATTTTTCCGGGTTTGTTGCATTGAAATTGGCAAGATGGTTAGTAGTACTATTGGTATTGAACATTGAATATTGTTTAATGTTATTTTGTTGTAGATGGAGATGATGGTTGACCAGTATGTTTGTATTCAGGGGAAACTGTTTTATTAAAAGAAACAATTCAGGGTACAAATAAATAAGGCAAGGTTTTCTTTTTCTTTACTTTCTATTTCTTAGATGTGTAGTTAAAGATATCCCTATATCAGGTTGTTGGATTCCCTAGAAAGCAATTAACACATTAAGTTACAGACAGTTTTTAAAGGAGAACTATAGTGTCTATAAACTTTACAAACAGTTGAAAAGTACCTGGGGCAGGAAGGTAGGATTGGTATTTTCTACATTCCAATGTCTTTTCTATTAGGAGTGGCAGCAGGAAGGAAACTATTCTGCCAGGCTTCATTAGTGCTTCATTCCTATCTTATAATACAGGAAGGCCCAGGGCACTAACCTGGCATATGAAAACTGTATGTGCTGTAGCACCTCAATGAAACAATATTGGGAGGTGGGAACAATCAATTCTACCTCTCTGTCCCCAGGTACATTTTATTTCAAAAATGTTCATTTTTACAGTATATTTGTAAATAATTGTATAACTTTCCAAACCATTCTTTGCAAGAATTATGTTTATTTTCCTGAAGATTAAACCAGATTTTTTTGTGTCAAAAAATATAACAATTTCAAAATTCCATTCATTTTTTTGCGTGTTTGCTTTGGTAGAAAAACTAGTTAACAGGTAAAAATAGTATTGTTCCTTAAAGATGTGATGCTCTCACTCTAATGGCTAATAAAAATAACTACCAAATTAACTAAAAAAAAAACACAAGCGAGATATTTGTAGAAATGACTCACCTCCAGGTTTTTATTTGTTGTGTAAGTTTTGATCAAAATGCAGATCCACACATAAAACATTTTATTAAATTGAAAGGAATTTTCTTTTTTTCTAAAATATAAAATCCTGGAAAGTTAAATTTCACAGACTAAGCGGTGATAAATTTCTGCTGAAGAAAATAAAATGGTATGCTACATGCATGGGTGCACACTGAGACATGGGCAGTATGTCTGTGGCCACACTACAGTAAATGGTAATGCACATGAAAAGCGCAAATGCAATGTAGTTTGCGCTGCGACTTCTGTAATAATCCGAAATCAGAACACATGCAATTCGCAATACACAGAGTGGCCACCTACATTGTGATATGTTGCCATGCAATTCTCACTTGAAATGCACATGAGAAATGCACTACTGAGGCCTAGCCCAGTTTAGGGTGGTTTGTGCCTTTCCAAATGATGTCCAGTCAATTGAATTTACCACAGGTAGACAGGTAGCAATGAGAAATGTGAAGTCCAAGCGTTGCTGCAAAAGGTCTGAATACTTGTGTAAATGTGATATTTCAGTTTTTTCTTTTTCAATAAATTTACAAAATTATCTCAAAAAAGGAGTGTAGATTCATGAGGGTGAAGAATTGAATTGATTGTAGCATCAGGCTGCAAAATAACAAAACTTAATAAAGTGATGGGGAAGTGAATACTTCCCGAAACCACTGTATAGCAGATTCCCTGAAAAAATGACTTTAGAAAAAGAATTAAATGTTAAAACAATCTTGCTTAAAAGGTAACTGTGGTCCATAAATGACTTCAGGTAAATTGACAGGAATTGCTTTCCTGAGTATTTTTGCAATTTACTTACATTATTTTTTTAACATAGTTTTAAAGATATTTACATTTTTATGTGTGATATGGAAGCAGCATCACCATATCTCCTGAACTTCCTGCTTCCTGCTCTGAAAACATGTGACAATCCCTCTTCGCTGTGTCTCCTCCTTCTACATTTAAAAAAGGCAAAAATGTACACACTTTACACACTCCCTGCTGTGGGCCGTTCTGTTACACCCCCTTCCCTTAATTCCTCCTTCAGTTATTGTAACTCAATCTATTTCTGCTTTCTTCTGCTTTCTGCTGCACTGAGCATGTACAAACTGCAGGTTAGAAGAAGGAACTAGTATTTGTGACAGATTCAGAACCTCCCACCCCCTAACTTTCTGATCAGTGATTTTTTCATATCTTGAACTGTGCAGCACATTAGAAACCCAGAAGTCTTCCCTCCCCTATATTTGCATAATGAGAAAGTAAGCTCTTGCCAAAACAAGTTGATCCCTGAGTGAAGTCTATGGAATGTTGCTTCACGCAGCAGTTCAGAGGCCAACATTGTATTGATGATGGCTCAACAAAGCCAGTCTAGCATCTGGCATTTAGGTTCAGCATTCAGCTTGTGCAATGCTTTAAAAGCCACATAGGAAGTATAACAGCAGCCTCCTTTAGGGCAAGGATCTTCGTCAATAAACAGTAATGTAATTACTATTAAATTACTGTAATACAACAATTCTGATGGTGATGACAATTAACAAAAATAGGGCTGTAGCATGGCATGTTTTATAAAAAATAAATAAATGGGATAACAGGAAATTACCAATTTATTAACACTTTGATTAAGGTCATTATTAATCAGTTAGATGCAGAGATTGTTGACTTGTTATCATCTATCCAAGACTGCTTAATGAATGGTTAAGCCTTATTCTACAGTAAGAGGCACCATATTTTTAACAGTGCTTGAGATCATTCAGATTACACAAACGTGACAGAACCTTTCCTGCTGAAACTTTCAAGTCGAATGACAGTGAAGAAATATAATTGTGTTAAGACGTGCGATAACTATATTTATGGACTAGTGAAGGATGAACTGGAGACTGTCCATGGTACTGGTTCTTTATAAACCTAACATTTCATACCCCTTTATGATATTGAACTTATTTTAAAGGCCCCCCAAAACTTTGGCCTTGCAAGGTTTGCTATTCTTTCCATGCACGGAAGCTTCAGAAGGGTCCAGACAGGTAGCGGCGTCTGTGATTGGCTCAGACATCACATCATTTCTGAGTTGTAAACCTCGAAATGTCATGGTTTTGGGCGGCAATAAGGCTGCAGACTAATGTTTGTTTGGGGTTGGACCTTTTAAGAAAAACTGTGATCTAGATGTTTGTGGATAAACAACAGTTCCATCTTATTTTAATGTATTGCTATTCCATGACTTTCTAATGAAGTTCTAGAAGGCAGTCAGGTGTCCACTGCCATTACAAATTCTAACAGTGGCTGCAGTGCTGAATATTGGCAAACAAACCTTCCTTTTAAAGTGCTACTATGTAAAGAGAATATTATTCTCTCTACCTGTCGTACAAAAGACACCGGCAGAAAAGTGAATCAGCTGTGATTGAAATAATAATAATAAAAAACAAAACAGCCGAGCAGCCATGAGAATCCGTCCACATATCATGCAGGGTTAAGGGGAAAAACAAACACAACATGATTCCTCTGCCAGTAACTGAAAAGGAGCACATTGAAAGTTTTCGGTAGATTCAGGCAACATGTTCGATCCGTTGTGATCATTACCTGTTAACACTAGTCACGGAGGGAATTGGTAGAAATGAATGCAAACCATAAGGGGGTTTATTTCAAAATGGTCTGCAAATCAATATGAATTGGATCATTACGATTTGTACAGAGGCAGAAAGCTATGGAACTATTTAGTAAAAATATGAGAGGAATGCTCAGACCATTGAAAAACAGAAATGATTCAGAGATTTCCTCTACTATTCTCACAATCTCTGGAGGCGCAGATTTACCTTCTTTATTCCCATTCAAAAATCTACAGAATTTTATTTTAAAAACAAAATTTATAATAAAATTTAAAAATCCCACAAAGAGGTTCTAATCTATATAGTAAGGTTTAAATGCAAATACCAGTAGGTTATAAGCATGGATAGATATCCTTTGTATTCAGGTGGATCAATTGGACTTAAAGTTTAGTCCTTGAAGACGTTTCGCTAGTCATCCAACTGGCTTCCTCAATTCAGAATGACTTGTACAAGGATCTGTGGCAATTACGTACCCTGGAAAGTCCCAATTAGCATATGACAGCCAGGTGTTAGGAACCTTCTGAATGCAAGGTGTGATTGCATTTTGGCTAAGAGGTGTTATAGGAACTGCCCAGGGTAAGGTGTCAAAACAACTGGTACATGGCAGACAGTTGGGGTCGACCCCCACCTCTATTCAGGCTTGGTTTCTTTATTTTCACATAAATGGCCTCCTTGACACCTCTCTTGAACCAGTCATGTTCATTTGCCAAAATGTTAACATTAGGCAAAGGAACGGCACTGGTTCAAGAGAGGTGTCAAGGATGCCATTTATGTGGAAATAAAGAAACCAAACCTGAATGTGGTTTTGACCAGAAGGTCTCTAACACCTGGCTGTTATATGCTATTTGGGACTTTCCAGGGTATTTAATTGCAAACAGATTCTTGTACAAGTCATTCTGAATTGAGAAAGCTAGTTGTATGACCTTAAAAAACAAACCTTTAAATCCAGTTGATCCAAGGGAATACAACAGATATACTATAACCTGGATGAATGAGAACCTTCACAGATATACTATAACCTGGATGAATGAGAACCTTCACAGATATACCATAACCTGGATGAATGCAGACCTTCACATATATACCATGACCTGGATGAATGTGAACCTTCACAGATATACCTTTACTGGATGAATGCGAACCTTCACACAGTATAATACCTAGACCTGGATTAATGAGAACTTCACATATTACCATGACCTGGATGAAAGAACCTTCACATATATACCATGACCTGGATAATCAAACCTTAAGTTATACATGACCTGGATAATGAGAACCTTCACATATATACCATGACCTGGATGAATGCGACCTTCACATATATACCATGACCTGGATGAATGTGAACCTTCACAGATATACCTTGACCTGGATGAATGCGAACCTTCCAGATATACCATGACCTGGATAAATGAAACCTCACATATATACCATGACCTGGATGAATGAGAACCTCACATATATACCATGACCTGGAGAATGTCGAACCTTCACAGATATACCTTGACCTGGATGAATGCGAACCTTCACAGATATCCCATGACCTGGATGAATGAGAACATTCACATATAACCATGACCTGGATGAATGGATAACTTCACCTATATACCATGACCTGGATGAATAGAACCTTCACATATATACCATGACCTGGATGAATGCGAACCATCCAGATAACCTGACCTTGATGAATGCGAACCTTCACAGATATACCATGACCTGGATGAATAGAACATTCCATATTACCATGACCTGGATGAATGAGAACCTTCACATATATACCTGACCTGGATGAATACAAACCTTCATAGATAACCATGACCTGGATTAATGCGAACCTTCACAGATATTCCATGACTTGGATGAAGAGAACCTTCACATATATACCATGACCTGGATGAATGAGAACCTTCACATATATACCAGTGACCTGGATGATTGAGAACCTTCACATATATACCATGACCTAGATGAATGAGAACTTCCGATAACCATCACCTGGATGAATGCGAACCTTCACATATATACCATAACCTGGATAAATGAGAACCTTCACAATATACCATGACCTGGATATGAGAACCTTCACAGATATACCATAAGCTTGATGAATGAGAACCTTCACAGATAAACCATAACCTGGATGAATGAGAACCTTCACAGATTTCCCATAACCTGGATAATGAGAACCTTCACATATATACTATGCCTGGATGAATGAGAACCTTCACAGATATACCATAACCTGGATGATGAGAAACCTTCACTGATATAACATCACCTGATGAATGAGAACCTTCACTGATATAACATCACCTGGATAATGAGAACCTTCACTTATATACCATACCTGATAATGAGAACCTTCACAGATTCAGATGGATGAATGCGAACCTTCACAGATATATGACATGAGACTTCACTGATATACCATGACCTGGATGAATGAGAACCTTCACAGATATACCATGACCTGGATGAATGAGAACCTTAATAGATATACCATGACCTGGATGAATGAGAACCTTCACAGATATACCATGACCTGGATGAATGAGAACCTTCACGATATACAATGACCTGGATAGAGAACTTCACAGATTTACCATAACCTGGATGATGAGAACCTTCACATATATACCATGACCTGGATGAATGAGAACCTTCACAGATATACCATGACCTGGATTAATGAGAACCTTCACAGATTTACCATAACTTGGATGAATGAGAACCTTCACAGATATACCATGACCTGGATGAATGAGAACCTTCACAGATTTACCATAACCTGGATGAATGAGAACCTTCACAAGCAAGCATGGTTAGAGCTTTTTCACTTTCATTGGTGGGGGAGAGAGCGCCACACTTTGTTCAGCTGTATTGCTTAGTCCAGTAAAACCAAGAGGGCTCTGCACCAGAAAGTGGAAAACCCTGGACATTTTACCAAATGATGGCAAACCTATTACTTGCTGATTCATAATTACAGCATGAATTATTAATCTAAGGCATTTGTGGGGACGCCTTCACACTTTCTTTAAACTGGCTATTACCACACACCACCCTCTACCCAGCACACATTATTTTAATATTTTATAATTTCCATTTAACCCTAAAGACTTCTTAGGGAGTTTTATACAATGAACGAAGCAAAATGACTGATACCTGTTTTTGAAGCACGGTTAATAAAGCCTATGCATAAACACTGTAGTTTAACTCAAACCCATTAAAACCTGGGTATATCAAATACAATTCTAGGTCCCTTGGAATGAAGCATTCATAGTCAATCACTGTCTGGGTTAATAATGAAAAGTACAGTATTTTAATGGTTTTATACATTTCTATGCTACATTTTAAAAATGTATCCTATTCCCATATATTGCAATCAAACAGTAATTATTAGAAAATCTTTGGCTTTTATGTGGCTGAAAAAAATCAGGCTGGTTCACTGAAACTAGTGACTTGTCAGCCTCCAACCCTAACTGCTATTTTTTATTTTTTTATGATTATTAATCTTAGATTTTTTTTCCATTATGAAAAAGGTATCGGTCTCCCCCTTGGCTCACAGAGCTTTTTAAAGCTTGAGCATGTGCAGAGGAGCCAGCAGGGGTGTCAGCAGTCACCACCTTGATTGACTGCAAGGAGGCGGTAGTCAGCTTAATCTGCCAAATGGAGGCAATAATTCTCCTTAAATATCTGGTTAATGATACATCTATGTGCTTAAATCTAAACATATTAAACACCTACTTGTCCTTTTAGAAATTGCATTCTTTAAAAATGTTTTGATTACCAGCTAACTGTAAGTATTGAGTATCTACAGCAGCTAGTAATCAATACAAATTATCTGTGATATTAATTTAATCTATAATAATAGCAAGATCAAATTAACATCAGAGGAGTGCTTTCAATCTACTGGTCCGCCTTCCACAATAGTCCTATAGGGAGATGTACTGGTAGTCTCTAATGTGGCCCCCTGGGAAAATGTATTTCCCATCTCAGTAATTAGCATATAGTGGCGAATAAATGTTTCTTTATGACTTTTTCGACTTCTTTTTTCCATTATGAAAAAGGTATCGGTCTCCTCCCTTGGCTCACAGAGCTTTTTATAAGCTTGAGCATGTGCAGAGGAGCCAGCAGGGTGTCGCAGTCACCACCTTGATTGACTGCAAGGAGCGGTAGTCAGCTTAATCTGCCAAAATGGAGGCAATAATTCTCCTTAAATATCTGGTTAATGATCATCTAATGTGCTTAAATCTAAACATATTAAACACCTCCTTGTCCTTTTAGAAATTGCATTCTTTAAAATGTTTTGATTACCAGCTAACTGTAAGTATTGAGTTCTCCACAGCTAGTAATCAAATACAAATTATCTGTGATATTAATTTAATCTTTTATAAATAGCAAGATCAAATTAACTCAAGAGGATTTGCTTTCAATCTACTGGTCCGCCTTCCACAATAGTCCTATAGGGAGATGTACTGGTAGTCTCTAATGTGGCCCCCTGGGAAAATGTATTTCCCATCTCAGTAATTAGCATATAAGTGGCAGAATGAAATGTTTCTTTATGACTTTTTCGACTTCTTTTTCCATTATGAAAAAGGTATCGGTCTCCTCCCTTGGCTCACAGAGCTTTTTATAAGCTTGAGCATGTGCAGAGGAGCCAGCGGGTGTCAGCAGTCACCACCTTGATTGACTGCAAGGGCGGTAGTCAGCTTAATCTGCCAAAATGAGGCAATAATTCTCCTTAAATATCTGGTTATGATACATCTAATGTGCTTAAATCTAACATATTAAACACCTACTTGTCCTTTTAGAAATTGCATTCTTTAAAAATGTTTTGATTACCAGCTAACTGTAAGTATTGGTATCTACAGCTAGTAATCAAATACAATTATCTGTGATATTAATTAATCTTTTTATAAATAGCAAGATCAATTAACATCAAGAGGATTTGCTTTCAATCTACTGGTCCGCCTTCCACATAGTCTATAGGGAGATGTACTGGTAGTCTCTAATGTGGCCCCCTGGGAAAATGTATTTCCCATCTCAGTAATTAGCATATAAGTGGCAAGAATGAAATGTTTCTTTATGACTTTTTCGACTTCTTTATAATACTGATAAGATCAGGGGATAAGAACCAAAACATTTACTGAAATATTATATCTGCAGAGTTAAACAAGGCCAATAAAATCCAATAGAACCTAGTGCTATGTGGTGTAAATTTCTACCTAAGTGAAAAAATAAAAAATGTACATTAGTTGTGATGATAGTTTTACACCACTCTGAGGCGAAAATACATGTACTCCATCTGAGACCGGGATTATTATTAAGGTATAAATTACACCCCACACAAAAAATTTTGTTTTGTTGTTTATAAACTCCTAGGAAAAATTGTAGGAATTGTAGAAGCGTGGAGAGAAGGGCAAAGTGCATCATTTTATGTGTCAGTTTCACGGTACACATTCCTTCTCTCACGCTTCTACAATTCCTACATTTTTTCCTAGGAGTTTTAAAACACAAACAAATTTTTGTGTTGGGGTGTAATTTATACCTTAATAATAATCCCGGTCTCAGATGGAGTACCTGTATTTTCGCCTCAGAGGTGTTAAAACTATCATCACAACTAATGTACATTTTTTTTTTTCTTAGGTAGAAATTTACACCACATTAGCACTAGTTTCTATTGGATTTTCTATTGCCTGGTTTAACTCTGCAGATATAATATTTCAGTAAATGTTTGGTTCTATCCCTGATCTTATCAGTATTATAAAGAAGTCGAAAAAGTCATAAAGAAACATTTCATTCTGCCACTTATATGCTAATTACTGAGATGGGAAATACATTTTCCCAGGGGGCCACATTAGAGACTACCAGTACATTCCCTATAGGACTATTGTGGAAGGCGGACCAGTAGATTGAAAGCAAATCCTCTTGATGTTAATTTGATCTTGCTATTTATAAAAAGATTATTAAATAAATCACAGATAATTTGTATTTGATTACTAGCGTGTAGATAATACTTACAGTTAGGGTAATCAAACATTTTTAAAGAATGCAATTTCTAAAAGGACAAGTAGGTGTTTAATATGTTTAGATTTAAGCACATAGATGTATCATTAACAGATATTTAAGGAGAATTATTGCCTCCATTTTGGCAGATTAAGCTGACTACCGCCTCCTTGCAGTCAATCAAGGTGGTGACTGCTGACAACCTGCTGGCTCCTCTGCACATGCTCAAGCTTATAAAAAGCTCTGTGAGCCAAGGGAGGAGACCCGATACCTTTTTCATAATGGAAAAAGAAGTCGAAAAAGTCATAAAGAAACATTTCATTCTGCCACTTATATGCTAATTACTGAGATGGAATACCTTTCCCAGGGGGCCACATTAGAGACTACCAGTACATCTCCCTATAGGACTATTGTGGAAGGCGGACCAGTAGATTGAAAGCAAATCCTCTTGATGTATTTGATCTTGCTATTTATAAAAAGATTAAATTAATATCACAGATAATTGTATTTGATTACTAGCTGCTGTAGATACTCAATACTTACAGTTAGCTGGTAATCAAAACTTTTTAAAGAATGCAATTTCTAAAAGGACAGTAGTGTTTAATATGTTTAGATTTAAGCACATTAGATGTATCATTAACCAGATATTTAAGGAGAATTATGCCTCCATTTTGGCAGATTAAGCTGACTACCGCTCCTTGCAGTCAATCAAGGTGGTTGACTGGACACCCCTGTGGTCCTCTGCACATGCTCAAGTTATAAAAAGCTTGTGAGCCAAGGGAGGGACCGATACCTTTTTCATAATGGAAAAAAGAAGTCGAAAAAGTCATAAAGAAACATTTCATTTGCCACTTATGCTAATTACTGAGATGGGAAATACATTTTCCCAGGGGGCCACATTAGAGACTACCAGTACATCTCCCTATAGGACTATTGTGGAGGCGGGACCAGTAGATTGAAGAAAATCCTCTTGATGTTAATTTGATCTTGCTATTTATAAAAAGATAAATTAATATCACAGATAATTTGTATTGATTACTAGCTGCTGTAGTACTCAATACTTACAGTTAGCTGGTAATCAAAACATTTTAAAGAATGCAATTTCTAAAAGGACAAGTAGGTGTTTAATATGTTTAGATTTAAGCACATTAGATGTATCATTAACCAGATATTTAGGAGAATTATTGCCTCCATTTTGGCAGATAAGCTGACTACCGCCTCCTTGCAGTACAAGGTGGTGACTGCTGACACCCTGCTGGCTCCTCTGCACATGCTCAAGCTATAAAAAGCTCTGTGGCCAAGGGGGAGACCCGATACCTTTTTCATAATGGAAAAAAATCTTAAGATTTAATAATCATAAAAAAATAAAAAATAGCAGTTAGGGTTGGAGGCTGACAAGTCACTAGTTTCAGTGAACCAGCCTGATTTTTTTCAGCCACATAAAAGCCAAAGATTTTCTAATAATTACTTGTTTGATTGCAATATATGGGAATAGGATATTTTTAAAATGTAGCATAGAAATGTATAAACCATTAAAATACTGTACTTTTCAATTAACCCAGACAGTGATTGACTATTGAATGCTTCACCAAGGGACCTAGAATTGTATTTGATATACCCGGTTTTAATGGGTTTGAGTTAAACTACAGTGTTTTATGCATAGGCTTTTATACCGTGCTTCAAAAACAGGTATCAGTCATTTTGCTTCGTTCATTGTATAAACTCCCTAAGAAGTCTTTAGGGTTAATGGTAAATTATAAATATTATAAATAATGTGTGCGGGTGAGGGTGGTGTGTGGTAATAGCCGTTTAAAGAAAGTGTAAGGCGTCCCACAAATGCCTTAGTTAATAATTCATGCTGTAATTATGAATCAGCAAGTAATAGGTTTGCCATCATTTGGTAAAATGTCCAGGGTTTTCCACTTTCTGGTGCAGAGCCTCTTGGTTTTACTGGACTAAGCAATACAGCTGAACAAAGTGTGGCGCGCTTTCTCCCCCACCAATGAAAGTGAAAAGCTCTAACCATGCTTGCTTGTGAAGGTTTCATTCATCCAGGTTATGGTAAATCTGTGAAGGTTCTCATTCATCCAGGTCATGGTATATCTGTGAAGGTTTCATTCATCCAGTTATGGTAAATCTGTGAAGGTTCTCATTAATCCAGGTCATGGTATCTGTGAAGGTTCTCATTCATCCAGGTCCTGGTAATATGTGAAGGTTCTCATTCATCCAGGTTATGGTTATGGTAATCTGTGAAGGTTCTCATTCATCCAGGTCATGGTATATCTGTGAAGGTCTCATTATCCAGGTCATGGTATTGTGAAGGTTTCATTCATCAGGTCATGGTATATCTATTAAGGTTCTCATCACCAGGTCATGGTAATCTGTGAAGGTTCTCATTCATCCAGGTCATGGTATATCAGTGAAGGTTCTCATTCATATATCTGTGAAGGTTCGCATTCATCCAGGTCATGGTATATAAGTGAAGGTTCTCATTTATCCAGGTGATGTTATATCAGTGAAGGTTCTCATTCATCCAGGTGATGTTATATCAGTGAAGGTTCTCATCCATCCAGGTATGGTATATCTGTGAAGGTTCTCATTCATCCAGGTCATAGTTATATGTGAAGGTTCTCATTTATCCAGGTTATGGTAAATCTGTGAAGGTTCATTCATCCAGGTTATGGTTTATCTGTGAAGGTTCTCATTCATCCAGCTTATGGTATATCTGTGAAGGTTCTCTTCATCCAGGTCATGGTATATCTGTGAAGGTTCTCATTATCCAGGTTATGGTATATAGTGAAGGTTCGCATTCATCCAGGTCGTGATGGTATATCTGTGAAGGTTCTCATTCATCTAGGTCATGGTATATATGTGAAGGTTCTCAATCATCCAGGTCAGGTATATATGTGAAGGTTTCATTCATCCAGGTCATGGTATATATGTGAAGGTTCTCATTCATCCAAGTCATGGAATATCTGTGAAGGTTGCATCATCCAGGTCATGGTATATCTATGAAGGTTTGTATTCATCCAGGTCATGGTATATATGTTGAAGGTTCTCATTCATCCAGTCAGGTATATATGGAATGTTCTCATTCTCAGGTCATGGTATATCTGTGAAGGTTCGCATTCTTCCAGGTCAAGGTATATCTGTGAAGGTTCGGCATTCCGTGTCCAGTGACCTGGATGAATGAGAACCTTCACATATATACCATGACCTGGATGATTGAGAACCTTCACATATATACCATGACCTAGATGAATGAGAACCTTCACAGATATACCATCACCTGGATGAATGCGAACCTTCACATATATACCATAACCTGGATAAATGAGAACCTTCACAGATATACCATGACCTGGATGAATGAGAACCTGAACCTTCACAGATTTACCATAACCTGGATGAATGAGAACCTTCACAAGCAAGCATGGTTAGAGCTTTTTCACTTTCATTGGTGGGGGAGAGAGCGCCACACTTTGTTCAGCTGTATTGCTTAGTCCAGTAAAACCAAGAGGGCTCTGCACCAGAAAGTGGAAAACCCTGGACATTTTACCAAATGATGGCAAACCTATTACTTGCTGATTCATAATTACAGCATGAATTATTAATCTAAGGCATTTGTGGGGACGCCTTACACTTTCTTTAAACTGGCTATTACCACACACCACCCTCTACCCAGCACACATTATTTATAATATTTTATAATTTACCATTTAACCCTAAAGACTTCTTAGGGAGTTTATACAATGAACGAAGCAAAATGACTGATACCTGTTTTTGAAGCACGGTATAATAAGCCTATGCATAAAACACTGTAGTTTAACTCAAACCCATTAAAACCTGGGTATATCAAATACAATTCTAGGTCCCTTGGAATGAAGCATTCAATAGTCAATCACTGTCTGGGTTAATAATGAAAAGTACAGTATTTTAATGGTTTTATACATTTCTATGCTACATTTTAAAAATGTATCCTATTCCCATATATTGCAATCAAACAAGTAATTATTAGAAAATCTTTGGCTTTTATGTGGCTGAAAAAAATCAGGCTGGTTCACTGAAACTAGTGACTTGTCAGCCTCCAACCCTAACTGCTATTTTTTATTTTTTTATGATTATTAAATCTTAAGATTTTTTTCCATTATGAAAAAGGTATCGGGTCTCCTCCCTTGGCTCACAAAATATGGGAATAGGATACATTTTTAAAATGTAGCATAGAAATGTATAAACCATTAAAATACTGTACTTTCATTATTAACCCAGACGTGATTGACTATTAATGCTTCATTCCAAGGGACCTAGAATTGTATTTGATATACCCAGGTTTTAATGGGTTTGAGTTAAACTACAGTGTTTATGCATAGGCTTATTATACCGTGCTTCAAAAACAGGTATCAGTCATTTTGCTTCGTTCATTGATAAAACTCCCTAAGAAGTCTTTAGGGTTAAATGGTAAATTATAAATATTATAAATAATGTGTGCTGGGTAGGGGTGGTGTGTGGTAATAGCCAGTTTAAAGAAAGTGTAAGGCGTCCCCACAAATGCCTTAGATTAATAATTCATGCTGTAATTATGAATCAGCAAGTAATAGGTTTGCCATCATTGGTAAAATGTCCAGGGTTTTCCACTTTCTGGTGCAGAGCCCTCTTGGTTTTACTGGACTAAGCAATACAGCTGAACAAAGTGTGGCGCTCTCTCCCCCACCATGAAAGTGAAAAAGCTCTAACCATGCTTGCTTGTGAAGGTTCTCATTCATCCCTCACCAGGTTATGGTAAATCTGTGGAAGGTTCTCATTATCCAGGTCATGGTATATCATGTGAAGGTTCTCATTCATCCAATTATGGTAAATCTGTGAAGTTTCTCATTAATCCGGTATGGTATATCTGTGAAGGTTCTCATTCATCCAGTCAGGTATATATGTGAAGGTTCTCATTCATCCAGGTTATGGTAAAAATCTGGGAAGGTTCTCATTCATCCAGGTCATGGTATATCTGTGAAGGTTCATCACATCCAGGTCATGGTATATCTATTAAGGTTCTCATTCATCCAGGTCATGGTATATCTGTGAAGGTTCTCATATCATCCAGGTCATGGTATATCAGTGAAGGTTCTCATTCATATATCTGTGAAGGTTCGCATTCATCCAGGTCATGGTATACTGTGAAGGTTCATTCTCAGGCAGGTATATAAGTGAAGGTTCTCATTATCCAGGTGATGTTATATCAGTGAAGGTTCTCATTCATCCAGTGATGGTATATCAGTGAAGGTTCTCATCCATCCAGGTTATGGTATACTGTGAAGGTTCTCATTCACCAGGTATAGTATATATGTGAAGGTTCTCATTATCCAGGTTTTGGTAAATCTGTGAAGGTTCTCATTCATCCAGGTTATGGTTTATCTGTGAAGGTTCTCTTCATCCAGCTTATGGTATATCTGTGAAGGTTCTCATTCATCCAGGTCATGGTATATCTGTGAAGGTTCTCATATCCAGGTTATGGTATATATGTGAAGGTTCGCATTCATCCAGGTGATGGTATATCTGTGAAGGTTCTCATTCATTAGGTCATGGGTATATGTGAAGGTTCTCAATCATCCAGGTCATGGTATATATGTGAAGGTTCTCATTCATCCAGGTCATGGTATATATGTGAAGGTTCTCATTCATCAAGTCATGGAATATCTGTGAAGGTTCGCATTCATCAGGTCATGGTATATCTATGAAGGTTTGTATTCATCCAGGTATGGATATGTGAAGGTTCTCATTCATCCAGGTCATGGTATATATGTAATGTTCTCATTCATCCGGTCATGGTATATCTGTGAAGGTTCGCATTCATCCAGGTCAAGGTATATCTGTGATGGTTCGCATTCACCAGGTCATGGTATATATGTGAAGGTCTCATTCATCCAGGTCATGGTATATATGTGAAGGTTCTCATTCATCCAGGTCATGGTATATATGTGAATGTTCTCATTCATCCAGGTCATGGTAATCTGTGAAGGTTCGCATTCATCCAGGTCAAGGTATATCTGTGAAGGTTCGCATTCATCCAGGTCATGGTATAATAGTGAAGGTTCTCATTCATCCAGGTCATGGTATATATGTGAAGGTTCTCATTCATCCAGGTCATGGTATATCTGTGAGGTTGCATTCATCCAGGTCAAGGTATATCTGTGAAGGTTCACATTCATCAGGTCATGGTATAATAGTGAAGGTCCGCATTCATCCAGGTCATGTATATATGTGAAGGTTTTCATTCATCCAGGTCATGTATAACTAAAGGTTTGTATTCTCCAGGTCATGGTATATATGTGAAGGTTCTATTCATCCAGGTCATGGTATATATGTGAATGTTCTCATTCATCCAGGTCATGGTATATCTGTGAAGGTTCGCATTCATCCAGGTCAAGGTATATCTGTGAAGGTTCACATTCATCCAGGTCATGGTATATATGTGAAGGTCTGCATTCATCCAGGTTATGGTATATGTGAAGGTCTCATTCATCCAGGTTATAGTATATCTGTGAAGGTTCTCATTCATCCAGGTTATAGTATATCTGTTGTATTCCCTTGGATCAACTGGATTTAAAGGTTTGTTTTTTAAGGTCATACAACTACTTTCTCAATTCAGAATGACTGTACAAGAATCTGTTGCAATTAAATACCCTGGAAGTCCCAAATAGCATATAACAGCCAGGTGTTAGAGACCTTCTGGTCAAAACCACATTCAGGTTTGGTTTCTTATTTCCCCATAAAAGGCATCCTTGGACACCTCTCTTGAACCAGTGCCGTTCCTTTGCCTAATGTTAACATTTTGGCAAATGAACATGACTGGTTCAAGGAGAGGTGTCAAGGAGGCCATTTATGTGAAAATAAGAAAACCAAGCCTGAATAGAGGTGGGGGTCGACCCAACTGTCTGCATGTACCAGTTGTTTTGACACCTTACCCTGGGCAGTTCCTATAACACCTCTTAGCCAAAATGCAATCACACACCTTGCATTCAGAAGGTTCCTAACACCTGGCTGTCATATGCTAATTGGGACTTTCCAGGGTACGTAATTGCCACAGATCCTTGTACAAGTCATTTGAATTGAGGAAGCCAGTGGATGACTAGCGAAACGTCTTCAAGGACTAAACTTTAAGTCCAATTGATCCACCTGAATACAAAGGATATCTATCCATGCTTATAACCTACTGGTATTTGCATTTAAAACTTACTATATAGATGAACCTCTTTGTGGGATTTTTAAATTTATTATAAATTTTGTTTTTAAAATAAAATTCTGTAGATTTGAATGGGAATAAAGAAGGTAAATCTGCGCCCCAGAGATTGTGAGAATAGTAGAGGAAATCTCTGAATCATTTCTGTTTTTCAATGGTCTGAGCATTCCTCTCATATTTTACTAAATAGTTCCATAGCTTTCTGCCTCTGTACAAATCGTAATGATCCAATTCATATTGATTGCAGACCATTTTGAAATAAACCCCCTTATGGTTTGCATTCATTTCTACCAATTCCCTCCGTGACTAGTGTTAACAGGTAATGATCACAACGGATCGAACATGTTGCCTGAATCTACCGAAAACTTTCAATGTGCTCCTTTTCAGTTACTGGCAGAGAATCATGTTGTGTGTTTTTCCCCTTAACCCTGCATGATATGTGGACGGATTCTCATGGCTGCTCGGCTGTTTGTTTTTATTATTATTATTTCAATCACAGCTGATTCACTTTTGCCGGTTCTTTTGTACGACATGTAGAGAGAATAATATTCTCTTTACATAGTAGCACTTTAAAAGGAAGGTTTGTTGCCAATATTCAGCACTGCAGCCACTGTTAGAATTTGTAATGGCAGTGGACACCTGACTGCCTTCTAGAACTTCATTAGAAAGTCATGAATAGCAATACATTAAAATAAGATGGAACTGTTGTTATCCACAAACATCTAGATCACAGTTTTTTTAAAAGGTCCAACCCCAAACAAACATTAGTCTGCAGCCTTATTGCCGCCCAAAACCATGACATTTCGAGGTTTACAAATCGAAAATGATGTGAGTCTGAGCCAATCACAGACGCCGCTACCTGTCTGGACCCTTCTGAAGCTTCCGTGCATGGAAGAATAGCAAACCTTGCAAGGTCAAAGTTTTGGGGGGGCTTTAAAATAAGTTCAATATCAATAAGGGTATGAAATGTTAGGTTATTAAAGAACCAGTACCATGGACAGTCTCCAGTTCATC
This sequence comes from Hymenochirus boettgeri, assembly GCA_019447015.1. Classification (NCBI taxonomy): domain Eukaryota; kingdom Metazoa; phylum Chordata; class Amphibia; order Anura; family Pipidae; genus Hymenochirus; species Hymenochirus boettgeri. The sequence continues at coordinate 41,792,551 of CM033470.1, read as the reverse complement.
CTTCACTAGTCCATAAATATAGTTATCGACGTCTTAACACAATTATATTTCTTCACTGTCATTCGACTTGAAAGTTTCAGCAGGAAAGGTTCTGTCACGTTTGTGTAATCTGAATGATCTCAAGCACTGTTAAAAATATGGTGCCTCTTACTGTAGAATAAGGCTTAACCATTCATTAAGCAGTCTTGGATAGATGATAAACAGTCAACAATCTCTGCATCTAACTGATTAATAATGACCTTAATCAAAGTGTTAAAAATTGGTAATTTCCTGTTATCCATTTATTTATTTTTTATAAAACATGCCATGCTACAGCCCTATTTTTGTTAATGTTTCATCACCATCAGAATTGTTGTATTACAGTAATTTAATAGTAATTACATTACTGGTATTGACGAAGATCCTTGCCCTAAAGGAGGCTGCTGTTATACTTCCTATGTGGCTTTTAAAGCATTGCACAAGCTGAATGCTGAACCTAAATGCCAGATGCTAGACTGGCTTTGTTGAGCCATCAATACAATGTTGGCCTCTGAACTGCTGCGTGAAACAACATTCCATAGACTTCACTCAGGGATCAACTTGTTTTGGCAAGAGCTTACTTTCTCATTATGCAAATATAGGGGAGGGAAGACTCTGGGTTTCTAATGTGCTGCACAGTTCAAGATATGAAAAAATCACTGATCAGAAATTAGGGGGTGGGAGGTTCTGAATTGTCACAAATACTAGTTCTTCTTCTAACGCAGTTTGTACATGCTCAGTGCAGCAGAAAGCAGAAGAAAGCAGAAATAGATGAGTTACAATAACTGAAGGAGGAATTAAGGGAAGGGGGTGAACAGAACGGCCCACAGCAGGGAGTGTGTAAAGTGTGTACATTTTTGCCTTTTTTAAAGTAGAAGGAGGAGACACAGCGAAGAGGGATTGTCACATGTTTTCAGAGCAGGAAGCAGGAAGTTCAGGAGATATGGTGATGCTGCTTCCATATCACACATAAAAATGTAAATATCTTTAAAACTATGTTAAAAAAAATATGTAAGTAAATTGCAAAAATACTCAGGAAAGCAATTCCTGTCAATTTACCTGAAGTCATTTATGGACCACAGTTACCTTTTAAGCAAGATTGTTTTAACATTTAATTCTTTTTCTAAAGTCATTTTTTCAGGGAATCTGCTATACAGTGGCTTCGGGAAGTATTCACTTCCCCATCACTTTATTAAGTTTGTTATTTGCAGCTGATGCTACAATCAATTCAATTCTTCACCCTCCTGAATCTTACACTCCTTTTTTGAGATAATTTTGAAATTTATTGAAAAAGAAAAAACTGAAATATCACATTTACACAAGTATTCAGACCTTTTGCAGCAACGCTTGGACTTCACATTCTCATTGCTACCTGTCTCTGTGGTAAATTCAATTGGACATCATTTGGAAAGGCACAAACCACCCTAAAATGGGCTAGGCCTCAGTAGTGCATTTCTCATGTGCATTTCAAGTGAGAATTGCATGGCAACATATCACCATGTAGGTGGCCACTCTGTGTATTGCGAATTGCATGTGTTCTGATTTCGGATTATTACAGAAGTCGCCAGCGCAAACTACATTGCATTTGCGCTTTTCATGTGCATACCATTTACTGTAGTGGGCCACAGACATACTGCCCATGTCTAGTGTGCACCATGCATGGAGCATAACATTTTATTTTCTTCCGCAGAAATTTATCACCGCTTGTCTGTGAAATTTAACTTTCCGGATTTATATTTTAGAAAAAAAGAAAATTCCTTTCAATTTAATAAAATGTTTTATGTGTGGATCTGCATTTTGATCAAAACTTACACAACAAATAAAACGGAGGTGAGTCATTTCTACAAATATCTCGCTTGTGTTTTTTTTTAGTTAATTTGGTAGTTATTTTTATTAGCCATTAGAGTGAGAGCATCACATCTTTAAGGAACAATACTATTTTTACCTGTTAACTAGTTTTCACCAAAGCAAACACGCAAAAAATGAATGGAATTTTGAAATTGTTATTTTTTGACACAAAAAAATCTGGTTAATCTTCAGGAAAATAAACATAATTCTTGCAAAGAATGGTTTGGAAAGTTATACAATATTTACAAATATACTGTAAAATGAACATTTGAAATAAAATGACCTGGGGACAGAGAGGTAGAATTGATTGTTCCCACCTCCCAATATGTTTCATTGAGGTGCTACAGCACATACAGTTTCATATGCCAGGTTAGTGCCTGGGCCTTCCTGTATTATAAGATAGGAATGAAGCACTAATGAAGCTGGCAGAATAGTTTCCTTCTGCTGCCACTCCTAATAGAAAAGACATTGGAATGTAGAAAATACCAATCCTACCTTCCTGCCCCAGGTACTTTTCAACTGTTTGTAAAGTTTTAGACACTATAGTTCTCCTTAAAAACTGTCTGTAACTTAATGTGTTTAATTGCTTTCTAGGGAATCCAACAACTGATATAGGGATATCTAACTACACATCTAAGAAATAGAAAGTTAAGAAAAAGAAACCTTGCCTATTAGTGACCCTGAATTGTTTCTTTAATAAAACAGTTTCCCCTGAATACAAACATACTGGTCAACCATCATCTCCATCTACAAACAAAAAACATTAAACAATATCAATGTTCAATACCAATAGTACTACTAACCATCTTGCCAATTTCAATGGAACAACCCGGAAAAATTGCCTTCAATTCTTCCTCATAACAGGACGAACAGTAATACCTGATATTGGAAAAATCAAACAACCCCTCCAAACTCTGACTGGATTACAAGAACATAATCACTTAATGGGGCTGGAAGAACTTACTGCTAACTAAATAATAAAGACAATCCTTTTCACAAACTTGGTCCCCTTGGATACTTTTCAAGGACACTTCCCATATAAGTCCCTACTAAGATAGAATAAAGGGGGAGATCCAAAGCTGGGCTCTGCGTTTCTACCTTTGCCTGATCGCGATACAATAACTGACGTAAACTAGATTACGTCAGTTATTGCATCGCGGGATCGGGCTAAGGTAAGGAGCGCGTCCTTAACGCTCCTAAACCTTTACCGTTAAGTTTCGCGCTACAAGGTAGGGCAAACCTTAACGGCAGAGGTTTGGATCGTTAGAAAGCGTTGTTTCCAAAAACATTTGTAAACAGCGTTGTGCTCTAAATTCCGTCTAAAACCCACGTTAACCCGAAATTTTTTCGGTTAACGTGGGTTTTAGACGAAAAAGGCCTATATTGGATCTCCCCTAAGTCTCTTAAACTATATCCATTGCTACATTATCAACTGTTTTACAACTGTATAAACAACCATTACTGAACCAAACTCCTTCCCTCCCCCTTCCCCACCCCATCCCTCAAACATCCTCCCTTCTCTACCCAACAATGTTACCGTTTTGATAACTGCAGAATGTATGAAGACTTTTTTTTTCAATAAATATAAACAGTTTTTTGTGTCAAGACGCTACTGAAAAGTGAAATTACCACTCGGCCACTTTGCTAAGCATGCTCGCATTAGCTTCACAGTAATTTAAATAATTCAAGCAAATGTAGAACGCAATCTATTTCTAAGGTGGTAAGGAAACAGTCCTTGTTATTAAAGCGTACACTCCTTCCATTATCCCTTGATGTTCATTATTCATTATTATTGCTTATGTGTAATTCACCGTGGTTTATCATTCGTTGTTAATTATTCTGAAAGTGTTCTCCTGTCATTGTTTTTGCATGGTCTGTGTTTCATTATTCATCTGTATAAAAGAGTATTTGCAAGGTTAGCTGCTCAACTATTGTATCAGGGTTAGTTCAGAGGCTGAACTTTCCAAATGGTTGTATTTTCATTATATTTGTAATCTAGATTTGCCTATATTTTTCTTGTATTGCATCTCTTCCTCTGGTATTAAGTGCAAAATTTTCACAAAGATTAGCACAAATGGTGCATAGTAGTTGCATTGGAGCAATAATATCAGAATGGTAAAGGAATTCTTACTAGTAAAGTTTGCATACCTTTAGTGATTTTCTGGCGCATGTAGGCAGGCCTTGGATTAGAATCATCACTGGAAGTGGGATGGGCTTTCTTTTAAATCCCTCTACTGGATTTCATTGAATAAAGACAATGACTGCTTTTAACAACACAGAATCTTTTTGATGCACTTATCTGCACTGAATCACAGGATGCACTTTATGATCTTACTTTTTTATAATTTTTTTAGCACTTATTGTATATTTAATTTGTACTATTTTATACAATTTTAATATGAATGTAGTTATATAGTACAATGTATCACTATTCAATGTTTAGTCACGATTTAATGCATTACTCTGTACACTCCCATATGGGTTGGCACCACCCATAGGATATGATATTTTAACTCAATGGATGTTCCTTCCACATACCAGAAGAAGGGGGCACATTTCTGCCAAAACATTGTGTTTCTGATGTTTGGTTTATAATAAAGCATTAAAATTCACCTAGTGTGACTTCAGATACCATTTAACACAAACAATACCCATAGTCTTTATAGAGCAACATTTGTTGATTTATGCTATTCATGCTCACATGACAACTGTCCAACTGCTACCTAATGCAGCTCCCCCCCCCATCAATGGCATAGGTTCATAGGAATATTTGACATGGCAGAATGGGGAAAGAATGCCAAAGCAATCAGCCGCAACGGGAGCAGCATTTGACAGCTTACCACTCCTCTTCTGAAAAACGAAGGTAGGGGAAGTGTCTCCTACCTTCCAAAATAAAATAGTATATCCACCCCAGAACACAAACATACTTAACTTCCCCACCCAAAACCCCAAAATAGTTCTAGTTGTTTACTCCCCCCACAGTCCCTGAAGCTCATAAACCCTACCTTTCTCTGATAAAGATGCAGGCTTTCTTCCTGGTTGTAGCAGGCAGACACTTCCAATGACTGACTCTGCACCAGCATGCTCCCCCGCATACCTGTGTGTGAGCTCGTAAGAGGACCATTTTATTGGAAAGATGCTGTAATAGTACCACAAAAAGTAAGATGTATTGCATTGGGTGTACTAGATGTTTCTGAGGTTTTTGTTTAAAAACAAACAAAAAAAATGTGTTCTCTTCCTAAATCTATTAATAGTAACTAGGGTGAAGACTAAAACTCTCTAAAGTCTGCTGGGTATTTACTGATCAGTTTGTATACTTACATGATGATCCCCCTGCCCCAGTCCTGTTACTGCTTGTTACATGAGTCCGTAATGTAGCCAATGGGAAGACTCTTTCTGCAAAGAAGTGTCTTGCCATTGGCCATATTGCAGACTGTACATGACAGTAGTCGAGGGCAGAGCTGACAGGAACTGTGTGGGAATATGTATGTAAGTATTTTAGTATATTGGTAAGTACCAGGGGTGAGGAACATTAGGTCCTCACCCTGGATACTAATAAGGTGTGGAGCATGGGAAGGGGAGTTTTTATGTCCTATAAATGGCACAGGCACTGCATGATTAGAGTTAAATCCACGCTAATCTAATATAACTTGAGGTGTGGGGTTTTTCACTGATTTGGGAAAGAGCTTCCAATAATATATCTCTGCTTAATATCCTTTTCTAAAAACCCGCAGATCTATGATATAGTTAAAGATGTATGATCTGATGGTTATTTTCAAGAAAGAAAATCTTTATTAAGTTCACATAAAAAGAAAAATAGCATAAAAAAGCAGAATCCTTAGGACCTCAGATTGAAGGCCCTCCAGAATTTTCTAGATTGTGTCTCCCTTCTGTCTCACTTATGAGTCCAATGGCAAGACCTTGCTACTAGCAGCAAATGCTTAAGTCAGTAAGTTTAACAACCCAGCAGGTTTAGGTAATTAACCTTGTGTAGCTAAGCTATATTATTCCGTTACAAGTCACTAATTGCTTTGTAGATTCATGTAGCGACTTTGATACATTTCTCACTACAGCAAATCTTAAAATCCAACATCATCAAAAAAACTGGACCTCAGATTTCATGGCCTGACTCAGAATATCCCTGGAACAACTATCAATACCAGTTTTTTTAAAAAAAACTATCCAATGAAACTGCCATTTCATGTCCAATGGATAACAGTTCCATAGGTCAAACATTCTCACAGTAAAAAATCCCTTCCAAACTTGAAGACTTTTCTTCCAGTCCTAAGGGATGTCCGCTGTCCTCTGACATGTTCTACGATTAACAATGCCCCAGAACATTATTGTAGCCTGTGATCATATCCCACACAAGCGCCTTTTCTCTAGTGTACATAATTTAACTTATCCAATCTCTCTTCACATCTCCCTCAGTCCCATTATTCATTTAGTTGCCCTTCTCTGAACTTTTTCCATTTCCAAGATGTCATTTTGTACACACAAATACATAACGGATGCCTTACCAGTGCTGTGAGAGAGGTAGAATAATATTTTTCTCCCTGGAATCTATACTCCTTTTCATATAAGACAATACCATGGGGGTTAGCTGTTGCTGCCTGGCAATAATTGCTACATTTTAGTTTGTTATCCACCAAAACTCCAAGATTCTTTCCCAGCAGGGATTCACTTAACACAGAGCCATTAATAGTATAAGCAGCACAAGGATTTTACATCAAAAATGCATCAATTTTCATTTAACAACATTGAATCTCATCTGCCACTTAGCAGCCCAATGTGACAATCTATCTAGGTCCACCTGCATCGATTGCACATCCTCAGTAGGATTTAATGGTCACCAATGTTTTGTGTCATCCGCAAACACAGAGACATTGCTGACAATACTCTATATCACTGAAAGCAATAGGTATTCTTCTAAAGCTGCCTGTTTTCCAGCCTAACTCAAGATGTATCAAGATGCATTATTGATTGGGGGTCTATTAAATGGCAAAGCTTTTTGTATTCTGCCAAATTCTATGGCGGTTTTTTCATCCCAGAAAATTTCTGTTGTAAACTATGTAACTTGGGAATAATAAATTGCTAAGAAATATAACTGGACATTCTACTATATCATCTTCTGCAGTTCAGGGTTAATTATGGTCCACCTTTGATATTAATTGTTTTTTTTTATCTCTATTAAGGATGCAGCTCTTGTTGAGGACTAAACGTAAAATATTTATCTATTTTTTATCTCCATGTTCTTAACCCTATTTTAAAGCTTCATTGATGCAGACTATCATTCCTTTTCAAAAAAGGGTGACCTGCTTATTGTAATCCAGGAATATGGCATGGGATTGTCTAGTTTGCGCTGAGAGCAAAAACTCACAATCTATACAGTTCAGTCAAATGTTTTATTCCTCATATATAGAAAGCTTTAATAAGCATGCTTATTTAAGATGCTTTAAAGAATCCTACAGGGTGATGTAGTAAATACTCTAAGCTGGCGCAATGCAATAATCCCTTTTACGAGAATGCCAGCTTGCGTCTCCATTCAAAAGGCTTTAAGTTTTGCATTACATGATTAGCACAAAAAATCTTTCTTGCCTGCACATAATGATTGCAAATTTGTAGGTAGGTTGCCACTTTGCAGTTAAATACCGCCTTGGAGGTATAGTGATGGGGAAACAGGGGAAAAAACATCCAATTAAAGTTTCATATAGTGCAGCTTGATATTTTTATTAAATGAAAGTACATTCTCCATGTATAAAAAATGCCAATTTAATTTTAAAAATATACTTAGTCCCTTACTACCCTTAATTTTAGGGACCAATAAAACTACGTAAATCCTATAACCCATTCAACTAAGACAGCTATTTTGCTTGTTCTGTTCTTTATCAAAGTTAATTTGTATGTATTTAGAAAATAAAAACAAACCTTCGTTTATTATGGTTTATTTATAAAATGCTCCTACATATTCTGTGCGTATTTTGTAAAAAAAATTAAATTTGTGTATATTGTATGTAAGTTCTTTACCTTAGCTGGCCTTTAAGGTCTAATCAATCTCCTAGTTACATTGATCAGGGCTTTTCAGGCAGCAATGCTGTAAATGTAAATGAACATCTCAGATAGATTAATCATTGATCTTGTCAAGAATCTGTTAGGCTATTCTTCCGTTCTAAAATTATACAAGAGAATTCCATCTAGAATACCACTATAATATCATGGCAAAGAGCTCTACTTGACTGCATGTCTTTCCTGTAGGAAATCTGACAATATGAGTACTTGGCATATGACATTACGTAATAGATGGAAAAGAGAATTTTGACAGAATGGACCCCGAGATCCACATAAGAGAAACATTTAAAATTCTCAAAATTGAAAACATTATTTCACCAACCCTGGGACATATTTAAAAGCAGAAGAGAGCACGATAAACACGTGTTGCCACTTTTCTATTAACAATATTATGTCTGTTATTAACCATGGTAAATTTATTTTTTGGGGGGGGGAAAGAGTTAAGGTAGTTCCCTCGATAATTGTAATAGGGGGTACTTTGGGTAGTATTTGTCAGTGAAATTATGCACAGAAATGTAAATTCTTTATTAATATGGTGTTAAAAAAAAGTAAACACAAGGGATAAACAGGTAAATATGTACTTTAAAGAGTAAAGCCAATCACAGATGCGGCTTGCGGTCCCACCCCCTGCTTGCAGTTCCGTGCAAGCAGAGGGGCTGGCAGTGCAGCGGAGGATAGAGGGAAGGTAAGTAACTAGCGTGGCACTTTCTGGATATAAGATTATAGCGGGGGGAGGGGGAACTATCCCTACAACATATTAAAACAGGTGGACACGCCTATAAATGTGAAATGTTTTAGACTGGATATCTAAAGAAATAGGCGAGACAGATCAACAAAAAAATATATACAGTGATAGTTGGGAAGAATTATTTTCCAGCAATGGTCAATTTAAAAAAACAAAAACAAAAACACATTATCCAGTGTACATATCCTTAAGTCCAATTGGGATGACTACTATTTGTCCCATTCCTGTCTCACTAAGTAGCATTAACGTTTCTCTCTCTAGATTTCCGTTTTTTCAATTTGTATTTTAAATCTTTTTTACTATTTTGTATTAAACTGTCATTTTAAATGAGGTTTGAATGTGATTTCATGATATTTTTATCACACCAATAAGGGTTACAGTCTGAAACATGTTAGGTTTGACAAGCCATCCTCAAATATGTTTGTTTAGGAATATATGAATAGTTTATATGAAGATAGAATAAAAGCTTTATTGTTCGGGGGTGCAATATGCCCTATATTTCAGAGGTTTATGCTTTAATAAAAAAATGGGCGGTACATGGGATTGTCATATTCAAGGACTCTTCCTATTGGATGTCCAACCACGATCTTTGAGTTCTTGAGCAGATAGTCACTCATGCCCACCCTCCTTTTAATGTTTCCCTGTAATATATGTTAGCTATTACCGTGTCTGTTAAATAATTTCATATAGACTTTCATTGTCTGATTGATCTTCTACTTTTAAAGCCTAATTGAAAAAATTGATACAAACACATCTTAATGCTCCACGACATGCTTCATGAAAACCAGAAACCTGGAAGCTATATTATATATAAATAGATCAGTATAATTAATAAGCACATGGAGATTTTAACAATGTTAACTCAGTTAATGCAAAAATCAGCAAGATATATATCTGAAAAAAGTGAATATTAATAATTTACATGTAATAATTTCATTAATCCAATCCTATGTTTGGTATTGTTAATATATCAGTTTGCCCAAACAATGCTTATTTTTTCTATCTACTGGCTCTTATTAGGTCATAATAGAATAGATGTCCCCACAGCTTTCTATTGGTTACAGTTCACTTTTCATAAGGAGATTGCACTATAAAAAACTTTGAAATAACTGGTTTAAAAGCCCTGCTCTTGATGCTGTGAAGATTCTCATTCATCCAGGTCATAGTATATCTGTGTATTCAGTTAGATCAACTGGACTTGAAGTTAGTTCTAGAAGAAGTTTCACTAGTCATCCGACTGGCTTTCTCAATTCAGAATGACTTGTACAAGAATCTGTTGGCAATTAAGTACGTATGGAAAGCCACAATTAGCATATAACAGCCAGGTGTTAGGGACGTTCTGAATGCAAGTGGTGGATGCATTGAGGCTCAGGAGTGTATTGAAACTGCCCACACATGTAGGTCGTTATGCAGCTTATGCCAGTCAAGCAGGGGTGAATCCAAACAGAAAAATGATATTACGGGCAGAGCATTTTGGTAAGTTTTACCCTTTACTTGCAGTGAAAACCATTGATACAAAACCAGTAAGTGTCGTCTTATCTTGATTTACCATTTTTGATGGGCACGGGAAATTTACCTAAATAACATATGGTTTGTGCTTTACTTCACAGCATTCTAGTATCACACAGTTTAGTCAACGACTGTACATGCTCAGTCCTTAGCTATGGCAGAAGCTTGTTACAGTTGGTCACCACATTAATAATCTCTAGCCAATCCTTTTACAAGACAGATAAGCAAGGAAGCATGTGACTGAGGTCAGGAGGTGTGGTCTGACACTGCAACATACACACAGATCCTCATCCAGTTCTTAACAGGCGTACATTTACTTTAATACAATTTACTGAAGGGATTTTATAGCTTATGAGGTTTTTATGGAGTTGTTTTCAGATTCGGAGTATAAAAATTGGGTTTAGTTCTCCTTTAAACCTTAAAATCAAGAACAAAATATCAGGGAGTTCAATAAAAAGTTCTTATCATTTAAAATGGTGCTAATTTTGCCCCAACCAATCAGATCTATTTAACATTTGTAAGCTTACATCTGATTGTTGGGGCAAAATTAGCACCATTTTAAATGATAAGAACTTTTATTGAATAACCCTGTATATTCCAGGTAGAATTCCTTTACAGGCAGATTATATTGAAAATAGACATAAAGCCATACATTAATGAACACTAGCACGTAGAAGACCCACCAACATACACATTGCCTTAAAACTTTACTTCAGTTGTGGAGCTTGTGCCTCCGGGCCGTTTCCTATCCGCCCATGCCTCAGGGCCTGTTTCTCCGGTGTCCATGCCTTTTTTCCAACTCGGTTCTGTGCCTCCGGGCCTGTTTCTATCGTCCAGCCTCAGGGCTGGTTTCAAGTGTCCAGGTCTTTTTTCTCTACTCGTCTGTGCTTCCGTGTTTCTTTTCCTCGCATCCGTGCCTCACGTTGAAACCTTACCTAGTTGCGTGTCCATGCCTCACTGTTCTCTTCCCCAAGTATGTCCCTCTAGTGGTTGAATTAATAGAAACTGCAGAGGCACACACGGAGGGGTTTCAAGCATGGATCAGCAAGTAAGGATTTTATTATATTGGATATTTGTAAAACTGCAGGTATCTTTTTTCTTATGGGATTGAAAGTCAAATATTTCCTTTGGGATACCAAGGTCACAAAATGTTCTGATCATATTTAGTTGAATATGGCTTCTATATACATATATATACAAATATTATTGAACTTTCATTAGATTTCTAAAGTAAATAAACCAGAGAAAAGTTTTTTGTTTGTATAAATAAAAATGATAACACAGAAGACTGGTTTTATTGAAATCAGAAGTGATTAAGGTAAAATAAATTAATTTTACAACTTGCAAATAGAGATATGAATTTTTATGGTCAAAATGATCTGGTTGAGTGGAATAAATCATGTTTCTCACCAACATCGCGAACAAGATAGGTACAGGATATTTTGAGAAAGTAGAAAATGTATAGTGGTAGGACTAGGAAGGTTCAGACTTCCTTATCTACCAGTCAGTTGACATTTCTAGCTGGACCAGTATAGTCTAGCAGCATTCTTCAGGGTCTGAAAAACTATGCTTTCTGTGTTGCTGAATATGTAAAATTCTGCAGAACAACCAAATAAGTTCAGTGCACTGGATATACCTTGCAGAGGTTGTACAGGGGAGCAAAAAATCTTAGACAAAGAAGGTAATAAAGGTGACCATCTATGTTAAGTAAAGAAAACTGGGAGGGTGGGTGTGTGTCAATATTTGTGCTTGACAAATTTCATTTGTTTGATGCCTTACCCTGGGCAGTTTAATAACACTCTAAGCTACAATGCAACCACACCTTTCTGGTATATGCTAACTGAGACACATTCCAGAGTATTTATTGCTAAAAGATTCTTGTACAAGTCACTCTGCATAAGAGCCATTCTGATGATTAGTGAAACTAAGTAGCAAAGAATAGTTCTGTACATGTATAGCTATTGTGCTGATGAAGACTAGCAAAGAGGGTTTATTTCCTGGAGAAGAGGCATTTGGAAGGTGATATGATGCCCTTTAAAAATACATTAGAGGACATTACAGACAATTGGCAGAGAGTGTAGGCAAGAGGGTTGTAAGTATGTATGCATGTCTTTCATTTATATATAAAGCTCCATTTAGGTACGCAGCATGTACATTTATAAATATACAAAAAGGGAAAAAAGTGCAGAAGCCATATACAGTAAAATTAAAATACATAAATAAAAGTTTATATATAAATAAGTGTGGTGTGCTGTCTGACATATTAGGAAAGAGAGCTCACAATCTAGAGTTGTACAAAATGCTTACGGTACTTTGAAAGTATCAAAGTAAGTAAGTGAAGTTATATCAGTTACCTTGCATTTGCAAAACAACTCCGTGGGTATTGCAAAATCGCTAACGGCTGACATTAAAAGCCACGCAAAAGTTTATGGTGAAATGCAATGCACTGGGAACCGCTATCAGCCGTTACCTTGAATAAGTAATTGCACTAGGGGGCAGATAGCAGCTCTTGGTGCATTGCCTGGGAAAGAGTGGTTATATATCCAAGGTTATAAATAGGGGAAACAGGGCATGGCCTAAAAAAAACACAAGGATATCTTTTATTTAATATATTTTTATTAGATATTTAATCTAGATTAAAAGTTCTTATTACTGATCTGAAGGACAATTATCACCACCTGCCCCCCCCCATCCCAGTGATAGTACCCAGGATGATGCCTCCTCACCCCTGGGTGTACTTTGAGCTTCAAACCAAAGCCTCTTCTGAAAGCCACTTTGGACATGCCCCCTTCACTACAAAACAGTAGTGTTACTAAATCCAGTTAATCAAAAAAAATTATAAAAATAAGGCTACAAAACACATAACTGTCGTAAAGTTTTTCTGTACATTTATATCTATATTAAAGGGGAAACTGTGCGTCCAAAAATGACTTTAGGTAAATTGATAGGAATTGCTGTCTGAGAAATTTTTTTTTATTTTGCATAGTTTTAAAGATATTATATTTTTGTGTGTGATCACCAGGGCCCCTGCATTTCCCTGCTTCCGCTCTGAAACCATGTCAGTCAATCTGCTCTGTGTCTCATCCTCCCCTTTGGCACCCCCCTGGTCCCTCCTACTCATGGACCAATAGTCCCTCCAGTTGCAGGCCCCCCTTGGCCCATTCTCTTTAGCCACATGTGGCCATGCTCACCGCGGGTGCCATGGCACGCCAGTGGATGCCAGGGCCCTGCCCACCCCATGGGTGCAAAGCCCCACCCCCTCACGGGTGCCGTGGGCCACTCAGACCTCCCCAAACGAAAACTCTGTGGAAACAGCCTTTTCAGGCAGAGTGAGAACTCTGTCTGAAAAGGCTGTTTTCACATAGTGGAGAGAAGGGCTGATTCCCTACCTCTCTATCAGGACTTACAAGCAGAGAGGGAGGGGATCCTGTCCTCTCACACACTGAGGGACTGAAGCTGTGCCAGACAATGAAAAGTTGTCTATATACGCTTATAGACGACAGCTGACCTCACAAATCAAAAAGACATTTTCATCATCAAGTGGACCTCCCCACCACCATGGATACAAGAATTTCTAAGAGGGGGTTATAGACCGGATAGATAGATGAACTCCGTAGAGTCTTAAGTGGATGGACACAGTGGCTTGCAGATAATAAAGAATTTTGAGATATGAGGACGGGGTAATGTGAGAAGGGCTCTCCCATATTTTTTCAAATTGTTAGTATAGGAAGTTTTTAATATTAGAAGGACACTTAATAAATACTTACCTGTATTTTTATACAATCCTGCTTGAGAGGTATTAGAATCAGGAGTTAAGTTTGTATCTCGAAGAGGCACCTACATTAAAATTTCCGTCACTTAGTATGTTAAGGTGAGTGAACAGGGAGTGTCAGCAGATAATAACTGGTTACGTTACAAGGGGTCCTTCAAGTGTGGAGCCAAACGCTGCTCACATGTACTCAATTGTTCAAAGTGATAAATTTAAAAAGCACCTAATCAGGTGAGGTGTTCTCTATTGATGAGTAGGTTAACTGTAATACGAGATGCGTTATTACCTTTAACAGTGATGTTGTCAAATCCAGTAGTGGGATGGACCAAGATGTCATAAGAAAGAATCTGGAGAGCATGTTAGGGATATAAGAAAACCAATAGCAATAGTCCAGTTGGTGACATTCCAGGTGTGTAATGGAGGTGACTCCCGAAATTTAAGAGCACAAAGGTATAAACGGGTTGTGCTTCGATACGAGGATGCAATAGGAAAGAGATAGTACATAGACAGGAGACCTATTGGATGGTTCTGATTAGGGACCCGCACACAGAAAGGGCTTATTCGGCCTGGGATATCAATGTATATAGATTAGCTTGACATTTATACATTTTTACTGTTTTGAATGATATTTTTCCTATTTATTTGAATATATTGTCTATTCTAATAGTAAGCTGTAGTCCTACAACTCCTCCATATTTGGGATATTGAGTTCTTTAACTCTGCATTATGGTCTTTGTATCCTTTTGAATGAGCCTCTGTTTCCTTTATAATGTCCATTTTTACAGTTTATGTAATGTGATTCCTTTTGATAATTTGTGACCATTGTTGCATAACGGTTATTTTATAGGATGCATGTGCTATTTGTCGGGGTGTTACCTGTAGGTGTGCGGAGGAGCTCCCCCCCTTACCATATTAGAGTGGTCACATCCGGTAACTTTAGGGAAAAAACTGAGAGGAAGTGCTATGATAGCACGAAAACAAGTCAGGTTCCGAGTTTGCTGCTGTTTTAGATGTAACTTTAATAAAAGATCTTTTAACTACCTGATGGAACTTGAGTGGTCCTGCTATGTCCTTTGGTGATTCGGTAGAGCTGCCTCGCTGATTATTTTGGGATTGACATGGAGCTGAAGCAACAGGTCTGTGCCATGATACATTGGAGTGAGTACACTTGTTTTCAATTTACTGTGAAATTGATTGTGAAACTCACAAGTGATGGTATATCTGTGAAGGTTCTCATTCATCCAGGTCATGGTATATCTATTAAGGTTCTCATTCATCCAGGTCATGGTATATCTGTGAAGGTTCTCATTCATCCAGGTCATGGTATATCAGTGAAGGTTCTCATTCATATATCTGTGAAGGTTCGCATTCATCCAGGTCATGGTATATCACTTGTGAGTTTCACATCAATTTCACAGTAAATTGAAAACAAGTGTACTCACTCCAATGTATCATGGCACAGACCTGTTGCTTCAGCTCCATGTCAATCCCAAAATAATCAGCGAGGCAGCTCTACCGGAATCACCAAAGGACATAGCAGGACCACTCAAGTTCCATCAGGTAGTTAAAAGATCTTTTATTAAAGTTACATCTAAAACAGCAGCAAACTCGGAACCTGACTTGTTTTCGTGCTATCATAGCACTTCCTCTCAGTTTTCCCTAATAGTTACCGTGATGTGACCACTCTAATATAGGTAAGGGGGAGCTCCTCCGCACACCTACAGGTAACACCCCGACAAATAGCACAATGCATCCTATAAAATAACCGTTATGCAACAATGGTCACCAAATTATCAAAAGGAATCAACATTACATAAACTGTAAAAATGGACATTATAAAGGAAACAGAGGCTCATTCAAAAGGGATACAAAGACCATATGCAGAGTTAAAGAACTCAATATCCCAAATATGGAGGAGTGTAGGACTACAGCTTACTATTAGAATAGACAATATATTCAAATAAATAGGAAAAATATCCATTCAAAACAGTAAAAATGTATAAATGTCAAGCTTAATCTATATAACATGTGATTCCCAGGCCGAATAAGCCCTTTCTGTGTGCGGGTCCCTAATCAGAACCATCCATAGGTCTCCTGTCTATGTACTTCTCTTTCCTATTGCATCCTCGTATCGGAAGCCAACCCGTTTAATACCTTTGTGCTCTTAAATTTCGGGAGTCACCTCCATTACACACCTGGAATGTCACCAACTGGACTATTGCTATTGGTTTTCTTATATCCCTAACATGCTCCCAGATTCTTTCTTATGACATCTGTGGTCCATCCCACTACTGGATTTGACAACATCACTGTTATAAGGTAATAACGCATCTCGTATTACAGTTAACACTACTCATCAATAGAGAACACCTCACCTGATTAGGTGCTTTTTAAATTTATCACTTTGAACAATTGAGTACATGTGAGGCAGCGTTTGGCTC
The DNA here is from genome assembly GCA_019447015.1 of Hymenochirus boettgeri. Classification (NCBI taxonomy): domain Eukaryota; kingdom Metazoa; phylum Chordata; class Amphibia; order Anura; family Pipidae; genus Hymenochirus; species Hymenochirus boettgeri. The sequence goes on along the minus strand of CM033470.1, from coordinate 41,776,152 downwards.
CACACTTGAAGGACCCCTTGTAACGTAACCAGTTATTATCTGCTGACACTCCCTGTTCACTCACCTTAACATACTAAGTGACGGAATTATTAATGTAGGTGCCTCTTCGAGATACAAACTTAACTCCTGATTCTAATACCTCTCAAGCAGGATTGTATAAAATACAGGTAAGTTTTATTAAGTGTCCTTCTAATATTATAAAACTTCCTATACTAAAATTTGAAAAAATATGTGGAGAGCCCTTCTCACATTACGCCGTCTCATAGTCTCAAAATCTTTATTATCTGCAAGCCACTGTGTCCTATCCATCTTAAGACTCTACGGGGATTCATCTATCTATCCGGTCTATAACCCCCTCTTTAGAAATTCTTGTATCCAGGTGGTGGGGAGGTCCCTTGATGATGAAAAGTCTTTTGATTTGTGAGGTCAGCTGCGTCTATAAGCGTATATAGACAACTTTTCATTGTCTGGCACAGCTTCAGATCCCTCAGTGTGTGAGAGGACAGGATCCCCTCCCTCTCTGCTTGTAGAGTCCTGATAGAGAAGGTAGGGAATCAGCCCTTCTCTCCACTATGTGAAAACAGCCTTTTCAGACAGAGTTCTCACTCTGCCTGAAAGGCTGTTTCCACAGAGTTTTCGTTTGGGGAGGTCTGAGTGGCCCACGGCACCCGTGAGGTGGGTGGGGCTTATGCACCCATGGGGTGGGCAGGGCCCATGGCATCCACTGGCGTGCCATGGCACCCGCGGTGAGCATGGCCACATGTGGCTAAAGAGAATGGGCCAAGGGGGGCCTGCAACTGGAGGGACTATTGGTCCATGAGTAGGAGGGACCAGGGGGGTGCAAAGGGAGGATGAGACACAGAGCAATTGACTGACATGGTTTCAGAGCAGGAAGCAGGGAAATGCAGGGGCACCTGGTGATCACACACAAAAATATAATATCTTTAAAACTATGCAAAATAAAAAAAAATTTCTCATGACAGCAATTCCTATCAATTTACCTAAAGTCATTTTTGGACGCACGTTTCCCCTTTATATGATATAAATGTACAGAAACTTTACGGACAGTTATGTGTTTTGTAGCCTTTATTTTTATAATTTTTTTTGATTAACTGGATTTAGTAAACACTACTGTTTTGTAGTGAAGGGGGCATGTCCAAAGTGGCTTTCAGAAGAGGCTTTGTTTGAAGCTCAAAGTAACCCAGGGGTGAGGAGGCATCATCCTGGGTACTATCACTGGATGGGGGGGGGCAGGTGGTGATAATTGTCCTTCAGATCAGTAATAAGAACTTTTAATCTAGATTAAATACTAATAAAAATAATATTAAATAAAAGTATCCTTGTGTTTTTTTTAGGCCATGCCCCTGTTTCCCCTATTTATAACCTTGGATATATAACCACTCTTTCGGGCAATGCACCAAGACTGCTATCTGCCCCCTAGTGCAATTACTTATTCAAGGTAACGGCTGATAGCGGTTCCCAGTGCATTGCATTTCACCATAAACTTTTGCGTGGCTTTTAATGTCAGCCGTTAGCGATTTTGCAATACCCACGGAGTTGTTTTGCAAAATGTCAAGGTAACTGATATAACTTCACTTACTTACTTTGATACTTTCAAAGTACCGTAAGCATTTTGTACACTCTAGATTGTGAGCTCCTCTTTCCTAATATGTCAAGACAGCACACCACACTTATTTATATATGAAACTTTATTTATGTAAATTTTATTTTACTGTATAGCTTGTGCACTTTTTCCCTTTTTGTATATTTATAAATGTACATGCTGCGTACCCAAATGGAGCTTTATATATAAATGAAAGACCATGCATACATACTTACAACCCTCTTTGCCTACACTCTCTGCCAATTGTCTGTAATGTCCTCTAATGTATTTTTAAAGGGCATCATATCACCTTGCCAAATGCCTCTTCTCCAGGAAATAAACCCTCTTTGCTAGTCTTCATAGCACAATAGCTTATACATTACAGAACTATGTCTTTGCTACTTAGTTTCACTAATCATCAGAATGGCTCTTATGCAGAGTGACTTGTACAAGAATCTTTTAGCAATAAATACTCTGGAATGTGTCTCAGTTAGCATATACCAGAAAGGTGTGGTTGCATTGTAGCTTAGAGTGTTATTAAACTGCCCAGGGTAAGGCATCAAACAAATGAAATTTGTCAAGCACAAATATTGACACACACCCACCCTCCCAGTTTTCTTTACTTAACATAGATGGTCACCTTTATTACCTTCTTTGTCTAAGATTTTTTGCTCCCCTGTACAACCTCTGCAAGGTATATCCAGTGCACTGAACTTATTTGGTTGTTCTGCAGAATTTTACATATTCAGCAACACAGAAAGCATAGTTTTTCAGACCCTGAAGAATGCTGCTAGACTATACTGGTCCGCTAGAAATGTCAACTGACTGGTAGATAAGGAAGTCTGAACCTTCCTAGTCCTACCACTATACATTTTCTACTTTCTCAAAATATCCTGTACCTATCTTGTTCGCGATGTTGGTGAGAAACATGATTTATTCCACTCAACCAGATCATTTTGACCATAAAAATTCATATCTCTATTTGCAAGTTGTAAATTAATTTATTTTACCTTAATCACTTCTGATTTCAATAAAACCAGTCTTCTGTGTTATCATTTTTATTTATACAAACAAAAAACTTTTCTCTGGTTTATTTACTTTAGAAATCTAATGAAAGTTCAATAATATTTGTATATATATGTATATAGAAGCCATATTCAACTAAATATGATCAGAACATTTTGTGACCTTGGTATCCCAAAGGAAATATTTGACTTTCAATCCCATAAGAAAAAAAGATACCTGCAGTTTTACAAATATCCAATATAATAAAATCCTTACTTGCTGATCCATGCTTGAAACCCCTCCGTGTGTGCCTCTGCAGTTTCTATTAATTCAACCACTAGAGGGACATACTTGGGGAAGAGAACAGTGAGGCATGGACACGCAACTAGGTAAGGTTTCAACGTGAGGCACGGATGCGAGGAAAAGAAACACGGAAGCACAGACGAGTAGAGAAAAAAGACCTGGACACTTGAAACCAGCCCTGAGGCTGGACGATAGAAACAGGCCCGGAGCACAGAACCGAGTTGGAAAAAAGGCATGGACACCGGAGAAACAGGCCCTGAGGCATGGGCGGATAGGAAACGGCCCGGAGGCACAAGCTCCACAACTGAAGTAAAGTTTTAAGGCAATGTGTATGTTGGTGGGTCTTCTACGTGCTAGTGTTCATTAATGTATGGCTTTATGTCTTTTTCAATATAATCTGCCTGTAAAGGAATTCTACCTGGAATATACAGGGTTATTCAATAAAAGTTCTTATCATTTAAAATGGTGCTAATTTTGCCCCAACAATCAGATGTAAGCTTACAAATGTTAAATAGATCTGATTGGTTGGGGCAAAATTAGCACCATTTTAAATGATAAGAACTTTTTATTGAACTCCCTGATATTTTGTTCTTGATTTTAAGGTTTAAAGGAGAACTAAACCCAATTTTTATACTCCGAATCTGAAAACAACTCCATAAAAACCTCATAAGCTATAAAATCCCTTCAGTAAATTGTATTAAAGTAAATGTACGCCTGTTAAGAACTGGATGAGGATCTGTGTGTATGTTGCAGTGTCAGACCACACCTCCTGACCTCAGTCACATGCTTCCTTGCTTATCTGTCTTGTAAAAGGATTGGCTAGAGATTATTAATGTGGTGACCAACTGTAACAAGCTTCTGCCATAGCTAAGGACTGAGCATGTACAGTCGTTGACTAAACTGTGTGATACTAGAATGCTGTGAAGTAAAGCACAAACCATATGTTATTTAGGTAAATTTCCCAGTGCCCATCAAAAATGGTAAATCAAGATAAGACGACACTTACTGGTTTTGTATCAATGGTTTTCACTGCAAGTAAAGGGTAAAACTTACCAAAATGCTCTGCCCGTAATATCATTTTTCTGTTTGGATTCACCCCTGCTTGACTGGCATAAGCTGCATAACGACCTACATGTGTGGGCAGTTTCAATACACTCCTGAGCCTCAATGCATCCACCACTTGCATTCAGAACGTCCCTAACACCTGGCTGTTATATGCTAATTGTGGCTTTCCATACGTACTTAATTGCCAACAATTCTTGTACAAGTCATTCTGAATTGAGAAAGCCAGTCGGATGACTAGTGAAACTTCTTCTAGAACTAACTTCAAGTCCAGTTGATCTAACTGAATACACAGATATACTATGACCTGGATGAATGAGAATCTTCACAGCATCAAGAGCAGGGCTTTTAAACCAGTTATTTCAAAGTTTTTTATAGTGCAATCTCCTTATGAAAAGTGAACTGTAACCAATAGAAAGCTGTGGGGACATCTATTCTATTATGACCTAATAAGAGCCAGTAGATAGAAAAAATAAGCATTGTTTGGGCAAACTGGATATATTAACAATACCAAACATAGGATTGGGATTAATGAAATTATTACATGTAAATTATTAATATTCACTTTTTTCAGATATATATCTTGCTGATTTTTGCATTAACTGAGTTAACATTGTTAAAATCTCCATGTGCTTATTAATTATACTGATCTATTTATATATAATATAGCTTCCAGGTTTCTGGTTTTCATGAAGCATGTCGTGGAGCATTAAGATGTGTTTGTATCAATTTTTTCAATTAGGCTTTAAAAGTAGAAGATCAATCAGACAATGAAAGTCTATATGAAATTATTTAACGACAGGTAATAGCTAACATATATTACAGGGAAACATTAAAAGGAGGGTGGGCATGAGTGACTATCTGCTCAAGAACTCAAAGATCGTGGTTGGACATCCAATAGGAAGAGTCCTTGAATATGACAATCCCATGTACCGCCCATTTTTTTATTAAAGCATAAACCTCTGAAATATAGGGCATATTGCACCCCCGAACAATAAAGCTTTTATTCTATCTTCATATAAACTATTCATATATTCCTAAACAAACATATTTGAGGATGGCTTGTCAAACCTAACATGTTTCAGACTGTAACCCTTATTGGTGTGATAAAAATATCATGAAATCACATTCAAACCTCATTTAAAATGACAGTTTAATACAAAATAGTAAAAAAGATTTAAAATACAAATATGAAAAAACGGAAATCTAGAGAGAGAAACGTTAATGCTACTTAGTGAGACAGGAATGGGACAAATAGTAGTCATCCCAATTGGACTTAAGGATATGTACACTGGATAATTGTTTTTGTTTTTGTTTTTTTAAATTGACCATTGCTGGAAAATAATTCTTCCCAACTATCACTGTATATATTTTTTTGTTGATCTGTCTCGCCTATTTCTTTAGATATCCAGTCTAAAACATTTCACATTTATAGGCGTGTCCACCTGTTTTAATATGTTGTAGGGATAGTTCCCCCATCCCCCCGCTATAATCTTATATCCAGAAAGTGCCACGATAGTTACTTACCTTCCCTCTATCCTCCGCGCACTGCCAGCCCCTCTGCTTGCACGGAACTGCAAGCAGGGGGTGGGACCGCAAGCCGCATCTGTGATTGGCTTTACTCTTTAAAGTACATATTTACCTGTTTATCCCTTGTGTTTACTTTTTTTTAACACCATATTAATAAAGAATTTACATTTCTGTGCATAATTTCACTGACAAATACTACCCAAGTACCCCCTATTACAATTATCGAGGAACTACCTTAACTCTTTCCCCCCCCCAAAAAATAAATTTACCATGGTTAATAACAGACATAATATTGTTAATAGAAAAGTGGCAACACGTGTTTATCGTGCTCTCTTCTGCTTTTAAATATGTCCCAGGGTTGGTGAAATAAATGTTTTCAATTTTGAGAATTTTAAATGTTTCTCTTATGTGGATCTCGGGGTCCATTCTTCAAAAATTCTCTTTTCCATCTATTACGTAAGTCATATGCAAGTACTCATATTGTCAGATTTCCTACAGGAAAGACATGCAGTCAAGTAGAGCTCTTTGCCATGATATTATAGTGGTATTCTAGATGGAATTCTCTTGATAATTTTAGAACGGAAGAATAGCCTAACAGATTCTTGACAAGATCAATGATAATCTATCTGAGATGTTCTTTACATTTACAGCATTGCTGCCTGAAAAGCCCTGATCAATGTAACTAGGAGATTGATTAGACCTTAAAGGCCAGCTAAGGTAAAGAACTTACATACAATATACACAAATTTATTTTTTTTACAAAATACGCACAGATATGTAGGAGCATTTTTAAATAAACCAAATAAACGAAGGTTTGTTTTTATTTTCTTAAATACATACAAATTAACTGTTGATAAAGAACAGAACAAGCAAAATAGCTGTCTTAGTTGAATTGGGTTATAGGATTTACGTAGTTTTATTGGTCCCTAAAATTAAAGGGTAGTAAGGGACTAAGTATATTTTTAAAATTAAATTGGCATTTTTTATACATGGAGAATGTACTTTCATTTAATAAAAATATCAAGCTGCACTATATGAACTTTAATTGGATGTTTTTCCCCTGTTTCCACCATCACTATACCTCCAAGGCGGTAATTTAACTGCAAAGTGGCAACCTACCTACAAATTTGCATATCATTATGTGCAGGCAAGAAAGATTTTTTGTGCTAATATGTAATGCAAAACTTAAAGCCTTTTGAATGGAGACGCAAGCTGGCATTCTCGTAAAAGGGATTATTGCATTGCGCCAGCTTAGAGTATTTACTACATCACCCTGTAGGATTCTTTAAAGCATCTTAAATAAGCATGCTTATTAAAGCTTTCTATATATGAGGAATAAAACATTTGACTGAACTGTATAGATTGTGAGTTTTTGCTCTCAGCGCAAACTAGACAATCCCATGCCATATTCCTGGATTACAAATAAGCAGGTCACCCTTTCTTGAAAAGGAATGATAGTCTGCATCAATGAAGCTTTAAAATAGGGTTAAGAACATGGAGATAAAAAATAGATAAATATTTTACGTTTAGTCCTCAACAAGAGCTGCATCCTTAATAGAGATAAAAAAAAACAATTAATATCAAAGGTGGACCATAATTAACCCTGAACTGCAGAAGATGATATAGTAGAATGTCCAGTTATATTTCTTAGCAATTTATTATTCCCAAGTTACATAGTTTACAACAGAAATTTTCTGGGATGAAAAAACCGCCATAGAATTTGGCAGAATACAAAAAGCTTTGCCATTTAATAGACCCCCAATCAATAATGCATCTTGATACATCTTGAGTTAGGCTGGAAAACAGGCAGCTTTAGAAGAATACCTATTGCTTTCAGTGATATAGAGTATTGTCAGCAATGTCTCTGTGTTTGCGGATGACACAAAACATTGGTGACCATTAAATCCTACTGAGGATGTGCAATCGATGCAGGTGGACCTAGATAGATTGTCACATTGGGCTGCTAAGTGGCAGATGAGATTCAATGTTGTTAAATGAAAATTGATGCATTTTTGATGTAAAATCCTTGTGCTGCTTATACTATTAATGGCTCTGTGTTAAGTGAATCCCTGCTGGGAAAGAATCTTGGAGTTTTGGTGGATAACAAACTAAAATGTAGCAATTATTGCCAGGCAGCAACAGCTAACCCCCATGGTATTGTCTTATATGAAAAGGAGTATAGATTCCAGGGAGAAAAATATTATTCTACCTCTCTCACAGCACTGGTAAGGCATCCGTTATGTATTTGTGTGTACAAAATGACATCTTGGAAATGGAAAAAGTTCAGAGAAGGGCAACTAAATGAATAATGGGACTGAGGGAGATGTGAAGAGAGATTGGATAAGTTAAATTATGTACACTAGAGAAAAGGCGCTTGTGTGGGATATGATCACAGGCTACAATAATGTTCTGGGGCATTGTTAATCGTAGAACATGTCAGAGGACAGCGGACATCCCTTAGGACTGGAAGAAAAGTCTTCAAGTTTGGAAGGGATTTTTTACTGTGAGAATGTTTGACCTATGGAACTGTTATCCATTGGACATGAAATGGCAGTTTCATTGGATAGTTTTTTTTAAAAAAACTGGTATTGATAGTTGTTCCAGGGATATTCTGAGTCAGGCCATGAAATCTGAGGTCCAGTTTTTTTGATGATGTTGGATTTTAAGATTTGCTGTAGTGAGAAATGTATCAAAGTCGCTACATGAATCTACAAAGCAATTAGTGACTTGTAACGGAATAATATAGCTTAGCTACACAAGGTTAATTACCTAAACCTGCTGGGTTGTTAAACTTACTGACTTAAGCATTTGCTGCTAGTAGCAAGGTCTTGCCATTGGACTCATAAGTGAGACAGAAGGGAGACACAATCTAGAAAATTCTGGAGGGCCTTCAATCTGAGGTCCTAAGGATTCTGCTTTTTTATGCTATTTTTCTTTTTATGTGAACTTAATAAAGATTTTCTTTCTTGAAAATAACCATCAGATCATACATCTTTAACATATCATAGATCTGCGGGTTTTTAGAAAAGGATATTAAGCAGAGATATATTATTGGAAGCTCTTTCCCAAATCAGTGAAAAACCCCACACCTCAAGTTATATTAGATTAGCGTGGATTTAACTCTAATCATGCAGTGCCTGTGCCATTTATAGGACAATAAAAACTCCCCTTCCCATGCTCCACACCTTATTAGTATCCAGGGTGAGGACCTAAAGTTCCTCACCCCTGGTACTTACCAATATACTAAAATACTTACATACATATTCCCACACAGTTCCTGTCAGCTCTGCCCTCGACTACTGTCATGTACAGTCTGCAATATGGCCAATGGCAAGACACTTCTTTGCAGAAAGAGTCTTCCCATTGGCTACATTACGGACTCATGTAACAAGCAGTAACAGGACTGGGGCAGGGGGATCATCATGTAAGTATACAAACTGATCAGTAAATACCCAGCAGACTTTAGAGAGTTTTAGTCTTCACCCTAGTTACTATTAATAGATTTAGGAAGAGAACACATTTTTTTTGTTTGTTTTTAAACAAAAACCTCAGAAACATCTAGTACACCCAATGCAATACATCTTACTTTTTGTGGTACTATTACAGCATCTTTCCAATAAAATGGTCCTCTTACGAGCTCACACACAGGTATGCGGGGGAGCATGCTGGTGCAGAGTCAGTCATTGGAAGTGTCTGCCTGCTACAACCAGGAAGAAAGCCTGCATCTTTATCAGAGAAAGGTAGGGTTTATGAGCTTCAGGGACTGTGGGGGGAGTAAACAACTAGAACTATTTTGGGGTTTTGGGTGGGGAAGTTAAGTATGTTTGTGTTCTGGGGTGGATATACTATTTTATTTTGGAAGGTAGGAGACACTTCCCCTACCTTCGTTTTTCAGAAGAGGAGTGGTAAGCTGTCAAATGCTGCTCCCGTTGCGGCTGATTGCTTTGGCATTCTTTCCCCATTCTGCCATGTCAAATATTCCTATGAACCTATGCCATTGATGGGGGGGGGAGCTGCATTAGGTAGCAGTTGGACAGTTGTCATGTGAGCATGAATAGCATAAATCAACAAATGTTGCTCTATAAAGACTATGGGTATTGTTTGTGTTAAATGGTATCTGAAGTCACACTAGGTGAATTTTTAATGCTTTATTATAAACCAAACATCAGAAACACAATGTTTTGGCAGAAATGTGCCCCCTTCTTCTGGTATGTGGAAGGAACATCCATTGAGTTAAAATATCATATCCTATGGGTGGTGCCAACCCATATGGGAGTGTACAGAGTAATGCATTAAATCGTGACTAAACATTGAATAGTGATACATTGTACTATATAACTACATTCATATTAAAATTGTATAAAATAGTACAAATTAAATATACAATAAGTGCTAAAAAAATTATAAAAAAGTAAGATCATAAAGTGCATCCTGTGATTCAGTGCAGATAAGTGCATCAAAAAGATTCTGTGTTGTTAAAAGCAGTCATTGTCTTTATTCAATGAAATCCAGTAGAGGGATTTAAAAGAAAGCCCATCCCACTTCCAGTGATGATTCTAATCCAAGGCCTGCCTACATGCGCCAGAAAATCACTAAAGGTATGCAAACTTTACTAGTAAGAATTCCTTTACCATTCTGATATTATTGCTCCAATGCAACTACTATGCACCATTTGTGCTAATCTTTGTGAAAATTTTGCACTTAATACCAGAGGAAGAGATGCAATACAAGAAAAATATAGGCAAATCTAGATTACAAATATAATGAAAATACAACCATTTGGAAAGTTCAGCCTCTGAACTAACCCTGATACAATAGTTGAGCAGCTAACCTTGCAAATACTCTTTTATACAGATGAATAATGAAACACAGACCATGCAAAAACAATGACAGGAGAACACTTTCAGAATAATTAACAACGAATGATAAACCACGGTGAATTACACATAAGCAATAATAATGAATAATGAACATCAAGGGATAATGGAAGGAGTGTACGCTTTAATAACAAGGACTGTTTCCTTACCACCTTAGAAATAGATTGCGTTCTACATTTGCTTGAATTATTTAAATTACTGTGAAGCTAATGCGAGCATGCTTAGCAAAGTGGCCGAGTGGTAATTTCACTTTTCAGTAGCGTCTTGACACAAAAAACTGTTTATATTTATTGAAAAAAAAAGTCTTCATACATTCTGCAGTTATCAAAACGGTAACATTGTTGGGTAGAGAAGGGAGGATGTTTGAGGGATGGGGTGGGGAAGGGGGAGGGAAGGAGTTTGGTTCAGTAATGGTTGTTTATACAGTTGTAAAACAGTTGATAATGTAGCAATGGATATAGTTTAAGAGACTTAGGGGAGATCCAATATAGGCCTTTTTCGTCTAAAACCCACGTTAACCGAAAAAATTTCGGGTTAACGTGGGTTTTAGACGGAATTTAGAGCACAACGCTGTTTACAAATGTTTTTGGAAACAACGCTTCTAACGATCCAAACCCTCTGCCGTTAAGGTTTGCCCTACCTTGTAGCGCGAAACTTAACGGTAAAGGTTTAGGAGCGTTAAGGACGCGCTCCTTACCTTAGCCCGATCCCGCGATGCAATAACTGACGTAATCTAGTTTACGTCAGTTATTGTATCGCGATCAGGCAAAGGTAGAAACGCAGAGCCCAGCTTTGGATCTCCCCCTTTATTCTATCTTAGTAGGGACTTATATGGGAAGTGTCCTTGAAAAGTATCCAAGGGGACCAAGTTTGTGAAAAGGATTGTCTTTATTATTTAGTTAGCAGTAAGTTCTTCCAGCCCCATTAAGTGATTATGTTCTTGTATCCAGTCAGAGTTTGGAGGGGTTGTTTGATTTTCCAATATCAGGTATTACTGTTCGTCCTGTTATGAGGAAGAATTGAAGGCAATTTTTCCGGGTTTGTTCATTGAAATTGGCAAGATGGTTAGTAGTACTATTGGTATTGAACATTGATATTGTTTAATGTTTTTTGTTTGTAGATGGAGATGATGGTTGACCAGTATGTTTGTATTCAGGGAAACTGTTTTATTAAAGAAACAATTCAGGGTCACTAATAGGCAAGGTTTCTTTTTCTTAACTTTCTATTTCTTAGATGTGTAGTTAGATATCCCTATATCAGGTTGTTGGATTCCCTAGAAAGCAATTAAACACATTAAGTTACAGACAGTTTTTAAGGAGAACTATAGTGTCTAAAACTTTACAAACAGTTGAAAAGTACCTGGGGCAGGAAGGTAGGATTGGTATTTTCTACATTCCAATGTCTTTTCTATTAGGAGTGGCAGCAGAAGGAAACTATTCTGCCAGCTTCATTAGTGCTTCATTCCTATCTTATAATACAGGAAGGCCCAGGCACTAACCTGGCATATGAACTGTATGTGCTGTAGCACCTCAATGAAACATATTGGGAGGTGGGAACAATCAATTCTACCTCTCTGTCCCCAGGTCATTTTATTTCAAATGTTCATTTTACAGTATATTTGTAAATATTGTATAACTTTCCAAACCATTCTTTGCAAGAATTATGTTTATTTTCCTGAAGATTAACCAGATTTTTTTGTGTCAAAAATATAACAATTTCAAAATTCCATTCATTTTTTGCGTGTTTGCTTTGGTGAAACTAGTTAACAGGTAAAAATAGTATTGTTCCTTAAAGATGTGATGCTCTCACTCTAATGGCTAATAAAAATAACTACCAAATTAACTAAAAAAAAACACAAGCGAGATATTTGTAGAAATGACTCACCTCCTGTTTTATTTGTTGTGTAAGTTTTGATCAAAATGCAGATCCACACATAAAACATTTTATTAAATTGAAAGGAATTTTCTTTTTTTCTAAAATATAAATCCGGAAAGTTAAATTTCACAGACAAGCGGTGATAAATTTCTGCGGAAGAAAATAAAATGTTATGCTCCATGCATGGTGCACACTAGACATGGGCAGTATGTCTGTGGCCCACTACAGTAAATGGTATGCACATGAAAAGCGCAAATGCAATGTAGTTTGCGCTGCGACTTCTGTAATAATCCGAAATCAGAACACATGCAATTCGCAATACACAGAGTGGCCACCTACATGGTGATATGTTGCCATGCAATTCTCACTTGAAATGCACATGAGAAATGCACTACTGAGGCCTAGCCCATTTTAGGGTGGTTTGTGCCTTTCCAAATGATGTCCAATTGAATTTACCACAGAGACAGGTAGCAATGAGAATGTGAAGTCCAAGCGTTGCTGCAAAGGTCTGAATACTTGTGTAAATGTGATATTTCAGTTTTTTCTTTTTCAATAAATTTCAAAATTATCTCAAAAAAGGAGTGTAAGATTCAGGAGGGTGAAGAATTGAATTGATTGTAGCATCAGCTGCAAATAACAAAACTTAATAAAGTGATGGGGAAGTGAATACTTCCCGAAGCCACTGTATAGCAGATTCCCTGAAAAAATGACTTTAGAAAAAGAATTAAATGTTAAAACAATCTTGCTTAAAAGGTAACTGTGGTCCATAAATGACTTCAGGTAAATTGACAGGAATTGCTTTCCTGAGTATTTTTGCAATTTACTTACATTATTTTTTTTAACATAGTTTTAAAGATATTTACATTTTTATGTGTGATATGGAAGCAGCATCACCATATCTCCTGAACTTCCTGCTTCCTGCTCTGAAAACATGTGACAATCCCTCTTCGCTGTGTCTCCTCCTTCTACTTTAAAAAAGGCAAAAATGTACACACTTTACACACTCCCTGCTGTGGGCCGTTCTGTTCACCCCCTTCCCTTAATTCCTCCTTCAGTTATTGTAACTCATCTATTTCTGCTTTCTTCTGCTTTCTGCTGCACTGAGCATGTACAAACTGCGTTAGAAGAAGAACTAGTATTTGTGACAATTCAGAACCTCCCACCCCCTAATTTCTGATCAGTGATTTTTTCATATCTTGAACTGTGCAGCACATTAGAAACCCAGAGTCTTCCCTCCCCTATATTTGCATAATGAGAAAGTAAGCTCTTGCCAAAACAAGTTGATCCCTGAGTGAAGTCTATGGAATGTTGTTTCACGCAGCAGTTCAGAGGCCAACATTGTATTGATGGCTCAACAAAGCCAGTCTAGCATCTGGCATTTAGGTTCAGCATTCAGCTTGTGCAATGCTTTAAAAGCCACATAGGAAGTATAACAGCAGCCTCCTTTAGGGCAAGGATCTTCGTCAATACCAGTAATGTAATTACTATTAAATTACTGTAATACAACAATTCTGATGGTGATGAAACATTAACAAAAATAGGGCTGTAGCATGGCATGTTTTATAAAAAATAAATAAATGGATAACAGGAAATTACCAATTTTTAACACTTTGATTAAGGTCATTATTAATCAGTTAGATGCAGAGATTGTTGACTGTTTATCATCTTCCAAGACTGCTTAATGAATGGTTAAGCCTTATTCTACAGTAAGAGGCACCATATTTTTAACAGTGCTTGAGATCATTCAGATTACACAAACGTGACAGAACCTTTCCTGCTGAAACTTTCAAGTCGAATGACAGTGAAGAAATATAATTGTGTTAAGACGTCGATAACTATATTTATGGACTAGTGAAGGATGAACTGGAGACTGTCCATGGTACTGGTTCTTTAATAACCTAACATTTCATACCCTTATTGATATTGAACTTATTTTAAAGCCCCCCCAAAACTTTGGCCTTGCAAGGTTTGCTATTCTTCCATGCACGGAAGCTTCAGAAGGGTCCAGACAGGTAGCGGCGTCTGTGATTGGCTCAGACTCACATCATTTTCGATTTGTAAACCTCGAAATGTCATGGTTTTGGGCGGCAATAAGGCTGCAGACTAATGTTTGTTTGGGGTTGGACCTTTTAAAAAAACTGTGATCTAGATGTTTGTGGATAACAACAGTTCCATCTTATTTTAATGTATTGCTATTCCATGACTTTCTAATGAAGTTCTAGAAGGCAGTCAGGTGTCCACTGCCATTACAAATTCTAACAGTGGCTGCAGTGCTGAATATTGGCAACAAACCTTCCTTTTAAAGTGCTACTATGTAAAGAGAATATTATTCTCTCTACATGTCGTACAAAAGAACCGGCAAAAGTGAATCAGCTGTGATTGAAATAATAATAATAAAAACAAAACAGCCGAGCAGCCATGAGAATCCGTCCACATATCATGCAGGGTTAAGGGGAAAAACACACAACATGATTCTCTGCCAGTAACTGAAAAGGAGCACATTGAAAGTTTTCGGTAGATTCAGGCAACATGTTCGATCCGTTGTGATCATTACCTGTTAACACTAGTCACGGAGGGAATTGGTAGAAATGAATGCAAACCATAAGGGGGTTTATTTCAAAATGGTCTGCAATCAATATGAATTGGATCATTACGATTTGTACAGAGGCAGAAAGCTATGGAACTATTTAGTAAAATATGAGAGGAATGCTCAGACCATTGAAAAACAGAAATGATTCAGAGATTTCCTCTACTATTCTCACAATCTCTGGGGCGCAGATTTACCTTCTTTATTCCCATTCAAATCTACAGAATTTTATTTTAAAAACAAAATTTATAATAAATTTAAAAATCCCACAAAGAGGTTCATCTATATAGTAAGTTTTAAATGCAAATACCAGTAGGTTATAAGCATGGATAGATATCCTTTGTATTCAGGTGGATCAATTGGACTTAAAGTTTAGTCCTTGAAGACGTTTCGCTAGTCATCCACTGGCTTCCTCAATTCAAATGACTTGTACAAGGATCTGTGGCAATTACGTACCCTGGAAAGTCCCAATTAGCATATGACAGCCAGGTGTTAGGAACCTTCTGAATGCAAGGTGTGTGATTGCATTTTGGCTAAGAGGTGTTATAGGAACTGCCCAGGGTAAGGTGTCAAAACAACTGGTACATGCAGACAGTTGGGTCGACCCCCACCTCTATTCAGGCTTGGTTTTCTTATTTTCACATAAATGGCCTCCTTGACACCTCTCCTTGAACCAGTCATGTTCATTTGCCAAAATGTTAACATTAGGCAAAGGAACGGCACTGGTTCAAGAGAGGTGTCAAGGATGCCTTTTATGGGGAAATAAGAAACCAAACCTGAATGTGGTTTTGACCAGAAGGTCTCTAACACCTGGCTGTTATATGCTATTTGGGACTTCCAGGGTATTTAATTGCAACAGATTCTTGTACAGTCTTCTGAATTGAGAAAGTAGTTGTATGACCTTAAAAAACAAACCTTTAAATCCAGTTGATCCAAGGGAATACAACAGATATACTATAACCTGGATGAATGAGAACCTTCACAGATATACTATAACCTGGATGAATGAGACCCTTCACATATACCATAACCTGGATGAATGCAGACCTTCACATATTACCATGACCTGGATGAATGTGAACCTTCACAGATATACCTTGACCTGGATGAATGCGAACCTTAACAGATATACCATGACCTGGATGAATGAGAACATTCACATATATACCATGACCTGGATGAATAGAACCTTCACATATATACCATGACCTGGAGAATACAAACCTTTAGTTATACATGACCTGGATGAATGAAACCTTCACATATATACCATGACCTGGATGAATGCGGACCTTCACTATTATACCATGACCTGATGAATGTGAACCTTCACAGATATACCTTGACCTGGATGAATGCAACCTCACATATATACCATGACCTGGATGAATGAGAACCTTCACATATATACCATGACCTGGATGAATGAGAACCTTCACATATATACCATGACCTGGATGAATGCGAACCTTCACAGATATACCTTGACCTGGATGAATGCGAACCTTCACAGATATACCATGACCTGGATGAATGAGAACATTCACATATATACCATGACCTGGATGAATGAGAACCTTCACATATATACCATGACCTGGATGAATGAGACCTTCACATATATACCATGACCTGGTGAATGCGAACCATCACAGATATACCTTGACCTGGATGAATGCGAACCTTCACAGATATACCATGACCGGATGAATGAGAACATTACATATATACCATGACCTGGATGAATGAGAACCTTCACATATACCATACCTGGATGAATACAAACCTTCATAGATATACCATGACCTGATGAATGCGAACCTTCACAGATATTCCATGACTTGATGAATGAGAACCTTCACATATATACCATGACCTGGATGAATGAGAACCTTCACATATATACCATGACCTGGATGATTGAGAACCTTCACATATACCCATGACCTAATGAATGAGAACCTTCACAGATATACCATCACCTGGATGAATGCGAACCTTCACATATATACCATAACCTGGATATGAGAACCTTCACAGATATACCATGACCTGGATGAATGAGAACCTTCACAGATATACCATAAGCTGGATGAAGAGAACCTTCACAGATAAACCATAACCTGGATGAATGAGAACCTTCACAGATTTACCAAAACTGGATAAATGAGAACCTTCACATATATACTATACCTGGTGAATGAGAACCTTCACAGTATACCATAACCTGGATGGATGAGAACCTTCACTGATATACCATCACCTGGATGAATGAGAACCTTCACTGATATAACATCACCTGGATAATGAGAACCTTCACTTATATACCATGACCTGGATGAATGACGAACCTTCACAGCGCTAAAAGGTAACTGTGGTCCATAAATGACTTCAGGTAAATTGACAGGAATTGCTTTCCTGAGTATTTTGCAATTTACTTACATTATTTTTTAACATAGTTTTAAAGATATTTACATTTTATGTGTGATATGGAAGCAGCATCACCATATCTCCTGAACTCCTGCTTCCTGCTCTGAAAACATGTGACAATCCCTCTCGCTGTGTCTCCTCCTTCTACATTTAAAAAAGGCAAAAATGTACACACTTTACACACTCCCTGCTGTGGGCGTTCTGTTACACCCCTTCCCTTAATTCCTCCTTCAGTTATTGTAACTCAATCTATTTCTGCTTTCTTCTGTTTCGCTGCATGAGCATGTACAAAACTGCAGGTTAGAAGAAGGAACTAGTATTTGTGACAGATTCAGAACCTCCCACCCCCTAACTTTCTGATCAGTGATTTTTTTCATACTGAACTGTGCAGCACATTAGAAACCCAGAAGTCTTCCCTCCCCTATATTTGATAATGAGAAAAGCTCTTGCCAAAACAAGTTGATCCTGAGGTGAAGTCTATGGAATGTTGCTTCACGCAGCAGTTCAGAGGCCAACATTGTATTGATGATGGCTCAACAAAGCCAGTCTAGCATCGGCATAGGTTCAGCATTCAGCTTGTGCAATGCTTTAAAAGCCACATAGGAAGTATAACAGCAGCCTCCTTTAGGGCAAGGATCTTCGTCAATAACAGTAATGTAATTACTATTAAATTACTGTAATACAACAATTCTGATGGTGATGACAATTAACAAAAATAGGGCTGTAGCATGGCATGTTTTATAAAAAATAAATAAATGGGATAACAGGAAATTACCCATTTATTAACACTTTGATTAAGGTCATTATTAATCAGTTAGATGCAGAGATTGTTGACTTGTTATCATCTATCCAAGACTGCTTAATGAATGGTTAAGCTATTCTACAGTAAGAGGCACCATATTTTTAACAGTGCTTGAGATCATAGATTACACAAACGTGACAGAACCTTTCCTGCTGAAACTTTCAAGTCGAATGACAGTGAAGAAATATAATGTGTGTAGACGTGCGATAAACTATATTTATGGACTAGTGAAAGATGAACTGGAGACTGTCCATGGTACTGGTTCTTTATAAACCTAAAACATTTCATACCCTTTATGATATTGAACTTATTTTAAAGGCCCCCCAAAACTTTGACCTTGCAAGGTTTGCTATTCTTTCCATGCACGGAAGCTTCAGAAGGGTCCAGACAGGTAGCGGCGTCTGTGATGGCTCAGACACATCATTTTTTCGAGTTGTAAACCTCGAAAGTCATGGTTTTGGGCGGCAATAAGGCTGCAGACTAATGTTTGTTTGGGGTTGGACCTTTTAAGAAAAACTGTGATCTAGATGTTTGTGGATAAACAACAGTTCCATCTTATTTTAATGTATGCTTTCCATGACTTCTTAATGAAGTTCTAGAAGGCAGTCAGGTGTCCACTGCCATTACAAATTCTAACAGTGGCTGCAGTGCTGAATATTGGCAACAAACCTTCTTTTAAAGTGCTACTATGTAAAGAGAATATTATTCTCTCTACATGTCGTACAAAAGACACCGGCAGAAAAGTGAATCAGCTGTGATTGAAATAATAATAATAAAAACAAAACAGCCGAGCAGCCATGAGAATCCGTCCACTATCATGGAGGGTTAAGGGGAAAAACAAACACAACAGATTCCTCTGCCAGTAACTGAAAAGGAGCACATTGAAAGTTTCGGTAGATTCAGGCAACATGTTCGATCCGTTGTGATCATTACCTGTTAACACTAGTCACGGAGGGAATTGGTAGAAATGAATGCAAACCATAGGGGGTTTATTTCAAATGGTCTGCAAATCAATATGAATTGGATCATTACGATTTGTACAGAGGCAGAAAGCTATGGAACTATTTAGTAAAAAAGAGAGGAATGCTCAGACCATTGAAAAACAGAAATGATTCAGAGATCTACTATTCTACACAATCTCTGGAGGGCAGATTACCTTCTTAATTCAAAAATCTACAGAAAAATTTAAAAACAAAATTTATAATAAAATTAAAAATCCCACAAAGAGGTTCTAATCTATATAGTAAGGTTTAAATGCAAATACCAGTAGGTATAAGCATGGATAGATATCCTTGTATTCAGGGGATCAATTGGACTTAAAGTTTAGTCCTTGAAGACGTTTCGCTAGTCATCCAACTGGCTTCCTCATTCAGAATGACTTGTACAAGGATCTGTGGCAATTACGTACCCTGGAAAGTCCCAATTAGCATATGACAGCCAGGTGTTAGGAACCTTCTGAATGCAAGGTGTGATTGCATTTGGCTAAGAGGTGGTGTTATAGGAACTGCCCAGGGTAAGGTGTCAAAACAACTGGTACATGGAGACAGTTGGGTCGACCCCCACTCTATTCAGGCTTGGTTTCTTTATTTTCACATAAATGGCCTCCTTGACACCTCTCTGAACCAGTCATGTTCATTTGCCAAAATGTTACATTAGGCAAAGGAACGGCACGGTTCAAGAGAGGTGTCAAGGATGCCATTTATGTGGAAATAAAGAAACCAAACCTGAATGTGGTTTTGACCAGAAGGTCTCTAACACCTGGCTGTTATATGCTATTGGGACTTTCCAGGGTATTTAATTGCAAACAGATTCTTGTACAAGTCATCTGAATTGAGAAAGCTAGTGTATGACCTTAAAAACAAACCTTTAAATCCAGTTGATCCAAGGGAATACAACAGATATACTATAACCTGGATGAATGAGAACCTTCAC
The DNA here is from genome assembly GCA_019447015.1 of Hymenochirus boettgeri. Taxonomy (NCBI): domain Eukaryota; kingdom Metazoa; phylum Chordata; class Amphibia; order Anura; family Pipidae; genus Hymenochirus; species Hymenochirus boettgeri. Next base: position 41,756,146 of record CM033470.1, on the reverse strand, counting down.
AGATATACTATAACCTGGATGAATGAGAACCTTCACAGATATACCATAACCTGGATGAATGCAGACCTTCACATATATACCATGACCTGGATGAATGTGAACCTTCACAGATATACCTTGACCTGGATGAATGCGAACCTTCACAGATATACCATGACCTGGATGAATGAGAACATTCACATATATACCATGACCTGGATGAATGAGAACCTTCACATATATACCATGACCTGGATGAATACAAACCTTTAAAGTTATACTAGACCTGGATGAATGAGAACCTTCACATATATACCATGACCTGGATGAATGCGGACCTTCACATATATACCATGACCTGGATGAATGTGAACCTTCACAGATATACCTTGACCTGGATGAATGCGAACCTTCACAGATATACCATGACCTGGATGAATGAGAACCTTCACATATATACACATGACCTGGATGAATGAGAACCTCACATATATACCATGACCTGGATGAATGCGAACCTTCACAGATATACCTTGACCGTGAGATGCGAACCTTCACAGATATACCATGACCTGGATGAATGAGAACACACATATATACCATGACCTGGATGAATGAGAACCTTACATATATACCATGACCTGGAGAATGAGAACCTTCACATATATACCATGACCTGGATGAATGCGAACCATCACAGATATACCTTGACCTGGTGAATGCGAACCTTCACAGATATACCATGACCGATGAATGAGAACATTCACATATATACCATGACCTGGATGAAGAGAACCTTCACATATATACCAGACCTGGATGAATACAAACCTTCATAGATATACCATGACCTGAGGAATGCGAACCTTCACAGATATTCCATGACTTGGATGAATGAGAACCTTCACATATATACCATGACCTGGATGAATGAGAACCTTCACATATATACCATGACCTGGATGATTGAGAACCTTCACATATATACCATGACCTAGATGAATGAGAACCTTCACAGATATACCATCACCTGGATGAATGCGAACCTTCACATATATACCATAACCTGGATAAATGAGAACCTTCACAGATATACCATGACCTGGATGAATGAGAACCTTCACAGATATACCATAAGCTGGATGAATGAGAACCTTCACAGATAAACCATAACCTGGATGAATGAGAACCTTCACAGATTTACCATAACCTGGATAAATGAGAACCTTCACATATATACTATGACCTGGATGAATGAGAACCTTCACAGATATACCATAACCTGGATGGATGAGAACCTTCACTGATATAACATCACCTGGATGAATGAGAACCTTCACTGATATAACATCACCTGGATAAATGAGAACCTTCACTTATATACCATGACCTGGATGAATGAGAACCTTCACAGATATACCATGACCTGGATGAATGCGAACCTTCACAGATATATGAATGAGAACCTTCACTGATATACCATGACCTGGATGAATGAGAACCTTCACAGATAACCATGAACTGGATGAATGAGAACCTTAATAGATATACCATGACCTGGATGAATGAGAACCTTCACAGATATACCATGACCTGGATGAATGAGAACTCACGATATACCATGACCTGATGAATGGAACCTCACAGATTCAAACCTGGATGAATGAGAACCTTCACATATATAACATGACCTGGATGAATGAGAACCTTCACAGATATACCATGACCTGGATTAATGGAAACCTTCACAGATTTACCATAACTTGGAGAATGAGAACCTTCACAGATATACCATGACCTGGATAATGAGAACCTTCACAGATTTACCATAACCTGGATGAATGAAACCTTCACAAGCAAGCTGGTTAGAGCTTTTTCACTTTCATGTGGGGGAGAGAGCGCACACTTTGTTCAGCTGTATTGCTTAGTCCAGTAAAACCAAGAGGGTTCTGCACCAGAAAGGGAAAACCCTGGACATTACCAAATGATGGCAAACCTATTACTTGCTGATTCATAATTACAGAATGAATTATTAATCTAAGGCATTTGTGGGGACGCCTTACACTTTCTTTAAACTGGCTATACCAACACCACCCTCTACCCAGCACCATTATTATAATATTTTATTTTTTAATTTACCATTTACCCTAAGAACTTCTTAGGGAGTTTTAACAATGAACGAAGCAAAAGAAGAGACGTTTTGAGCACGGTAAAAAGAAGATAAAACACTGAGAACAGCAAACCCATAAAACCTGGTAGGGTATATCAAATACAATTCTAGGTCCCTTGGAATGAAGCATTCAATAGTCAATCACGTCTGGGTTATAATGAAAGTACAGTATTTTAATGGTTTATTACATTTCTATGCTACATTTTAAAAATGTATCCTATTCCCATATATTGCAATCAAACAAGATTATTAGAAAAATCTTTGGCTTTTATGGGCTGAAAAAAATCAGGCTGGTTTCACTGAAACTAGTGACTTGTCAGCCTCCAACCCAACTGCTATTTTTTATTTTTTATGATATTACATTTAGATTTTTTTCCATTATGAAAAAGGTATCGGGTCTCCTCCCTGGCTCACAGAGCTTTTATAAGCTTGAGCTGTGCAGAGGAGCAGCAGGGGTGTCAGCAGTCAACCACCTGATTGACTGCAAGGAGGCGGTAGTCAGCTTAATCTGCCAAAATGGAGGCAATAATTCTCCTTAAATCTGGTAATGATCATCTAATGTGCTTAAATCTAAACATATTAAACACCTACTTGTCCTTTTAGAAATTGCATTCTTTAAAAATGTTTGATTACCAGCTAACTGTAAGTATTGAGTATCTACAGCAGCTAGTAATCAAATACAAATATCTGTGATATTAATTTAATCTTTTATAAATAGCAAGATCAAATTAACATCAAGAGGATTTGCTTTCAATCTACTGGTCGCCCTTCCACAATAGTCCTATAGGGAGATGTACTGGTAGTCTCTAATGTGGCCCCCTGGGAAAATGTATTTCCCATCTCAGAATTAGCATATAAGTGGCAGAATGAAATGTTTCTTTATGACTTTTTCGACTCTTTTCCATTATGAAAAAGGTATCGGGTCCCTCCCTTGGCTCACAGAGCTTTTATAAGCTTGAGCATGTGCAGAGGAGCCAGCAGGGGTGTCAGCAGTCACCACCTTGATGACTGCAAGGAGGCGGTAGTCAGTAATCTGCCAAAATGGAGGCAATAATTCTCCTTAAATATCGGTTAATGATAAATCTAATGTGCTTAAATCTAAACATATTAAACACCTACTTGTCCTTTTAGAAATTGCATTCTTTAAAAATGTTTGTTACCAGCTAACTGTAAGTATTGAGTATCTACAGCAGCTAGTAATCAAATACAAATTATCTGTGAATTAATTTAATTTTTTATAAATAGCAAGATCAAATTAACATCAGAGGATTTGCTTTCAATCTACTGGTCCGCCTTCCACAATAGTCCTATAGGGAGATGTATGGTAGTCTAAGTGGCCCCCTGGGAAAATGTATTTCCATCTCAGTAATTAGCATATAAGGGCAGATGAAATGTTTCTTTATGACTTTTCGATTACTTTTTTCCATTATGAAAAAGGTATCGGGTCTCCTCCCTTGGCTCACAGAGCTTTTTATAAGCTTGAGCATGTGCAGAGGAGCCAGCAGGGGTGTCAGCAGTCACCACCTTGATTGACTGCAAGGAGGCGGTAGTCAGCTTAATCTGCCAAAATGGAGGCAATAATTCTCCTTAAATATCTGGTTAATGATACATCTAATGTGCTTAAATCTAAACATATTAAACACCTACTTGTCCTTTTAGAAATTGCATTCTTTAAAAATGTTTTGATTACCAGCTAACTGTAAGTATTGAGTATCTACAGCAGCTAGTAATCAAATACAAATTATCTGTGATATTAATTTAATCTTTTTATAAATAGCAAGATCAAATTAACATCAAGAGGATTTGCTTTCAATCTACTGGTCCGCCTTCCACAATAGTCCTATAGGGAGATGTACTGGTAGTCTCTAATGTGGCCCCCTGGGAAAATGTATTTCCCATCTCAGTAATTAGCATATAAGTGGCAGAATGAAATGTTTCTTTATGACTTTTTCGACTTCTTTATAATACTGATAAGATCAGGGGATAGAACCAAACATTTACTGAAATATTATATCTGCAGAGTTAAACCAGGCAATAGAAAATCCAATAGAAACTAGTGCTAATGTTGGTGTAAATTTCTACCTAAGGAAAAAATAAAAAAATGTACATTAGTTGTGATGATAGTTTTAACACCTCTGAGGCGAAAATACATGTACTCCATCTGAGACCGGGATTATTATTAAGGTATAAATTACACCCCACACAAAAAAATTTGTTTTGTTGTTTTATAAACTCCTAGGAAAAAATTGTAGGAATTGTAGGAAGCGTGGAGAGAAGGAAATGTGTAACGTGAAACTGACACATAAAAATGATGCCACTTTGCTCAAAAAAAGGGGTAAATTCTCATCAAAAAGTCAAATCGCCCTTTTATAAATATGTCCCCAAGTGTTAAGGTGGCCATACATATATACGATTTTACTAACCCAACCGAGCGCCCCCGCGACATTCGACCCATCCTGCCGGAACTGCCTTTCCCATTGTTATATGTGACCGACACGCGATTGCAAAATAAATGGGATTTGCGATCACATGTCGGTTATATAGAAGAACGGCAAAGGCAGTTCCGGCAGGATGGGTCAAATGTCGCAGGAGCGATCGGTAAAATCGTATATATGTATGGCCACTTTAGAATGTTGAAGTATTGAATGAACTGTGTTGAAATTGTTAATAGTAAAGTCCATGTACTCTAAAATAAATGTATATGAAGAACAGTGGTTTACATAAAAAAAAAATAATTAAAAAAAGCTATGTCACAAACCATGTGACTATGGCCAAAAAAAATTGGAAAAAAAAAAAGTTAGAAATAATGAAATTCAAAATCTGTAGGAAAAACCCACAACTTACTAAATAAATCCAAACACTAGAGGGAGCCATTATGCAGCAAATATAACCAAACAGCAAAAACAAACAAAATGCAAAATAAACAACTTGCATACTATAAAAAATAACATACTCCGCACTGTATAATATAAGGATATATACAGTAACCTTGGATTTCTAAACTATATGTGCATTCAACACAATTTTCTCGAACAAGTAATATATCATAAACAATAGTGGAAGTTCTAAAGCCAGTATCAAACGAAATTCTCAGTAGTTTTCCTATTATCTCTTATAGATGTTCTACTGTACATTAGTTCATTCAGATAACAAGGGACCTAAAGTAATATATAGAGAGATGGGGGTCCTTGAACTATAGGCACATATAACTGTTTGTTATGTATATAGTAAGCTATTCAAAGAGGGTACATTATGTTACATGTTTTTTCTCATATGTAAAAGTTGTTGTTTTCCTTTGTATAAACTCAGAAAGTAAGTCACAAGTGACAAGTCCACAGTAAATGCCAAAAGTCTGGCACCACGCAATTACATTTCGGATAATTGGGCTACGCAGATTGGAGAGAGGTAAGTTTGCTGCAGTAGAAAAAAATTGGATGAGTTTACTATTGGCAGAGGATTAGAATAAAAAGTGAGAGTCAGGGCAAGGCCACACAGCGCCGCACAGGCAATCACACATGCAATCCCGCAGGTGATTGCGTGTGCAAATCCTGTGCGATTTACATGCAATTGCATTTGCAATTTTACATTTTGAGATATGGAAAAGCACTCGGATTGCATGCAAAAGGATGCGCCATCATAACACAACCAAAATCGCACAAGTGTCGAGTCTCCGGTCATATTTTCGAGGGTTATCGAACGTTCAATGTAATTTTAAAGGTTTCCGAAACCCTTGAAAATGCAGACAGAACCCTGCTTGGACCCGGATCCCATCTCTAATTGTGCATCAATCAGATAGGAATAGAGCTCAGTTACTAGCTGAAGAATTGGGTGAGAAGCAACTGTCACATCCATAATGGAAAATTCCGCATATACAGGATGTGTAAGTTAAAAGTACCCAAATAATGCGGTTAGGAAGGTGGTAGTGAGATTGAAGTTATTTTATGTTTGACACTAAGATAGGCAAATAAAATGTATGGTTATTCTAAAAATAATAACCTTTGAAAAATATACAGCTGCCTTATGTTATCCAAAAGGTAATATTATTATTGTGTTTCCTTTAAAGGGCATGTCCACCCCCAAAACCAAATTCTCCCCCACTGCTGGCCCCACTGTGTAGTGTGTAAAAATCCTTACCTTACCTCTCTGCTTCAAATGGTTCTCCTGTAATGTCTGCCCAAAGTCCTAGAGAGTTAACACCAGGAGTCTGGCTGGAGGGAAAACGTTTCCGCCTCTGAGGTGTACTCTGAGAGGTTTCTGGCTTGCTCTGTGCAGCCCTCCCCCCCTTCCCTCCCTCCCTCCCTCCCTCCCGATCCACATTTGCTCCATGGTGCCCCCACCCCTTTTCTGCAGTGTAGGGCTCCCTCTCCCACCACCCTCCCACCACTCTCTCCCACCAACCGCTATATTAGCTGCCTGTCTGGCCCTCTGCTTGCAATTTCATGCAGAGGGCCATGTGTGAATGTCGCGGGAAAGAGGCTGTGTAAGTGGAGATCGGTAGAGTTTTTTTACAAGCTAATATAGCGGTTCGGGGTGGGAGAGAGAGCCCTACACTGCAGAAAATTTTGAAAAAAGTGGTGGACATGCCCTTTAAATATCTCATGGCAACACAACATATCACTCCATTGCTTCACATTTAGTCAGATCAGGTAAGATATTTTGCACTTTAATTCATTAGGGGCGGTATCTACAAAGCCGATATTTCATGTTACTGCACCTTTAACAATAATTTTATCTACAGACGCTATTCGATTGTACATTTACAGCCGTGGCCATACATTTACTACCATGGCTGCACTATGCCGATACTGCTAGTTATCAGCAATATTGTACTACCAAGGTGGTATTGTATGGCCGTGGTCATAAATGTAAGGCCACAGTCATACATTTTTAATGGTTTTGTAGGTTAACATAATTGTTTACGTTAGTACAAAGTGGTGGAACTTTCTGATTCCGTGAGTTTATAAATACCGCCATATATTACCACATGTATATATAGATAACAGTAATATAAATGCCATAAAGGGATGATAATATACACCAGTGTATTATAAACACCAGCACAAGCCAATAAATATAGCTAATAATTATGGTTTAAAGCGTATGGGTACAAAGTATTAATTAATGTATAGGTTAACCCTTTTATAAGTTCAATGGTCCTCCGACTGGTTGATCTCCCCCCGTGCTTGACAAGCGAAGCTCAATCTTTGTTATTCAGTTCACAATTCTGAAGTAGAGGCAAAATTAAGTCATTCCCACCAACACCAATACCACCACCACCAAAGCAAAAAATAAAAAAGCTGGGCAAAGAAAAGTAAATAACGTCCAAATTAACTTTTGGGAAGTTTAAGGGCAATTTACCCATGTAGTGGACCTACTATACACCACTGGGAATTCACACCAGTGATACAGTACATAAGATGTCTGTCAAACTTCATGCACCAATTTAGTCTGACACAATCCCCTGCTTCTTTCCCAGAAGCAAATTAAATTAGATTACCATCAATCTAAAATGTATAGTGGTTTAAAGGTCCTAACCCTGAGCATATCAGAAAAAAGGGGGTGTTTGTGAAGTATAACTGCCTTTTAAAGAGGCAATTGTGGATGCTGCATTGCAGCCTTATGTTAACCTAAAGTTAAGATTTCTCTGTTTACTTTTCCTTTAACAAGTATGTTGCATATAAATAGTGGAGAAATTAAAATAACACACTGTCCACATTTTAGAACATTTAGTAATTGATTGCAGTGGTTTAACATCTACTTACATATCCTTGGTCATAATGGGAATACATTCTAAGCGGTCTCTGGGCTGCCCTTAATAATTTCTGTAACCCATAACAACTTGTGCAAATATCACCGCTATCCCTTAAGTTTACAGAATGTAGCAACATGACCTTTTCATTTTCATCAGGTCCCACTGCCCCCTACCCCCACCCCCAAAAAATGGAAATCTCAAGGAAGGTACATGATTGGCTGCTAGTTAAATAAGGTTCTATCAGGCTAAATATTCCCGGAACAATGATTGATAAAGAAAAATGCAATAAGTGATTTCTTGTACTCGCTTTGGTAAAAGGGATAAATTGAATAAAAAACAGAGTGACTCTCACTAAGAAGAAAGCAGGTGGTGTAGTGAATGCAGAACACATACAGTATCTCTTATTTTAAGATAGAATCTTAAGGGTAAGTGAAATCCACTAGTACAATTAGATAAGATAGCAACGTTGATTTTATTAGCCCAGGGCTGCTATTAGTGTGTATTGTGTATTGCTGAGATTCATATCCTTTAAATCACCCTGTACACAAGTTTTTAATATCCCGAAGCCAATTTATTTTATTAACTATTTAAAGGGGAAGTTCAGTGGGAAAAAACATTATTTAAAGTATTTATATATACCACACATATCTAGGAATTCTACATATTCTCTTCTATTGTCACTCTCTTCTATTCTCATTTTTGAATAATCAGTTTTATACCCTTTGTTATGCTTTTCTATGATCAGTAGTGAGCTGCCATTTTAGGTTCTGTGCCAATCCTTCTGCTTCCCAGGATGCACACTTCCTTGAAATGTTCCTAACAGTAACTTCCTAAATTATATGTACTTGTGCTGAACATGTAATGCCTTATTTAGAATGTTTAGCTAATGTTTCTTTATTGTAAAGACCAGGGAGTGTCTCCATCTATTCTACTAGGAGGGAACATGATACAACTTGGATTTGTACCAGTGAGATGATAGGCTAGTAAGTCCAATCTTCAAAGACAGTTATGTAAATGCCCCTGGCAAAGATGAGCTTCTGTTATCTATGGAGAGTTATCTACAACAAAACAAAGGAAGAAACAACAATTTAGAGTACTTGGTAAACTTGATGTAGAGTACTCCCTCTACCACAACAATGCAATCACATCTTGCATTCAGAAGGTCCCTAACACCTTGCTGTTATATGCTAATTGGGACTTGCCATGGTTTTTATTGCCTAGCGAAACGTCTTCAAGAACTAAACTTCCAACCGATCTAACTGAATACCACAGATGTACCATGACCTGGATGAATGAGTTCTGCATTGTTGCTTAATCTAAATTAAATTTTAAAGGGTATTTACATCCCCAAAACTAAGTTTTGCTGTACAGTATAGCAGGGACCGGATGACATACAGACAGCTCCTTCTCTTCACTTTTCTCAACTTTGAACAGGTACTGCAGGAGAACCATGTGGTGCAGAGAAGTAAGGGGTAAGGATTTTTTTTAACACTACACAGTGGGGCCAGCAGTGGGTTAAATTTTGGTTTTAGGGGTATATACGCCTTTTAGCAACATAAATTCGAGAGCTTTTTTAAAGGTAAAAGTTCCATTATTTAGAGACTACAGTTCCTCTTTAAAATGTCTGTTTTTATCTATAAATAGCCTCTAGCCCTTGTCCAACAAAAAAAAGTATGACCTTTACTACAAACCCAATGGGAGGCGATGGGCAACATTTTCTACATATTATCTGAAACATGGCTCTTTCAGTCTGGAGTAGAACAAAATTAAAATCTGATTCTGTGCACTAATTTGCTTTTATTAATCAAAGTGGCTTAAAGGGACAGTTCAGTGGAAATGATCAATATTTGTTTAATTGTTAGTTTGTGTAATGCATAGTTAGTTATTCTACATATTCTTTTCCATTTTAAAAAATCAGTTGATTTCATACCCTTTGCATTTCTACTGATTGGCTGTTGGATGGGTCAAACATGCTCAGATCTCTACTGAGCAACTGAATCAACCCAGGCGCTGGGTCAAGGACAAGACCAGAACGGTCTCTACTAGGGGTCCTGCAAACAGGAAGTCAGTATTTCGGTTGCATTTATTTTTACACAGACACAATGCTGAATTGGCAGATTAAGGTCATTGGGATAAAAAAATACTGCTTTTTTTTCTGAAAAGCATATGTATTTGCACTGAACGTCCCCTTTAACTAAGAAGAACCCAGCAGTAAAGACCTAGCAGTTTAGGTCTTCACCCTGGGTACAATGTGTGTGTGGAGAGAAGAGAGGTGAGTATAGTTATCCTTTAAGTTGCTGATTCATGAAAACAATTATGACATTATATTAAACTGCATTATGGGAACACTATGGGTCATATTTACAATATGTAAAATATGTATTTCTTCTTTCAAGCATCTCCATAAAAGCAAACAGTTAATAGTTGCGTATATATCTGCTGCAGGTAATGCCATTTAGCATACAATATTGTTCCTGACGATGTTTTCCTTTACTGTAAATAGCAACAGCAAAAAATGAAAAATCAATACAATTCTATTCTATAGGGAATGTGTGAGCTGTAGCTCCTTTATAACCCAGTATGGATGGGGGGAAGTAAATAGCTGTATTTATCTATCAGACAGATGTAATGATTGGCTAACATAAATGTCTTTGATTTCCTGAAACCACACATTGCAGCAACCAATCAGATGTTTTTTTATGGGTTTTAGAAAGTCTCATAATACATAATGTTTAGGTGATTACCCATGTAGTTAGGACCTTTTCTCATATATATTTTCATTTTTGAATGCTAACAAATAGCTTAAAACCATTCAAATTATGTTTCCCATAGTCATTTGCTGATGTCTATGGAGATTATGCCAAATAAGGATTTGGCTCACGGGAGGTACAATCAGAAGAAGCTTGGGAAGAAGAGTAGGAGCAGTACCAACTTATGGCCACTTCTAACATTAAATATAGCAGTGTGGATCAACAAGCATTACATGGAGAATTACCTAAATTTTATTTGAATAATAGACTTTCATTAATAGTAGTGTGGCTATACCTATTGAGGCTAGCGGTGCATCATTGATGGTTTTTAACATCTCATACCTTTATTACAGCTGTGAACTGCTGCTCTGTAAAGATTTATTTTTCTCTAATTAAAGGGGTGCTAAAACCTATCGGCCATGTGAATCCCCCAGCTTTCTCTGCCTCCTATACAGCATAAAGTTAATTAGAAAAATCAGATACAGGATTCCTTCCCCTCTAAAAAACACACAGCACTTCATGTAATTTTCTAGCTTGTATTGCCACCAGTTAGCCACCAGCACAATATAGGACTGTTGACACTGCACCAGTTATTACTTTAGCACTTCCACCCTTTCCTATGTATCTGTATGTTACCCACCTAAGTAGATTGTAAGCTCTAAGGGGCAGGGACCTCTTTCCTCATGTTACATGTTTTAAGCATTTGTATATTTAGTGATGCTCATACTCATTTATATATTTGTGTATTTATTTACTGTCCCCCTTGTATGACTTTATGTATTCTATATTGTACAGCACTGCGTCCCCTAGTGGCGCTATATAAATAAACTTATACATACATACATACAAGTAAAAGTTTTGTCAGGACAGTTTTTTTTTTTGAAGTAGAATTATACTCATGTAGTAACTAAGAGTTTTCCTTTATTTAACATATGTTCTCCAATGTTTCAGATGGGAGAATCGTCAGTGACAATGACTGTGGGAGGAGTATGTATGTCCCAGATTGTCAGACCTTGTTCTGGAGAGGGTGGGGCTTGTGTGTGATGTGACTTTCTAGGTGGATCAGAGCATGACTAAATACGCAAGTGAGAGGTCACAAAATTTCTTAAAGGGATAAGGAAAAATGTTCTTCCTGATGATGAGTATTTTGAAGCTCTCCAACTGTATGGTTGGACAAAAATGCTTAGTAAATAAATTCCATATGAATTTATAGTTTGTGTTTGGCTCAACAGGGAAAATCATGTGAGGTGTAGGACTAGGACAAATGCTTTCAGTGCTGTATAACCTTAAATAAATTTTTACTGTAAAAGTCAATTGTGATCCTTTATCCAGGGTCACTGCGCTGTTTTTCAGATTTTAAGTCCCACTAAATAATTTAATATTGGTTATCAGGACTTTAACTACTTCTTTACGCTGGCTGTGCAGATTTCACAATAGAGTCCAGGTAGGAACAATTGGAGGTGCACTCTATAACCTGTGCCACAACAGGTAAGTAGCATATAATAATGATTAAAAGATGCACACTCTTGTGCAATTTTAATGTGTTTGAATGCTTTTGCTGAAAACCACATAACGTTTTGGGAGACTGCACCCCCTTCCTCAGGTGCAGTCTCCCTGAAACATTCTTAGCTTCTGAGGAAGTGGGTGTCTTTCCCACGAAACGCGTCAGTGGACTCCCGATGGGGTGTTGTTTTCCAAATGATGTTTAAATAAAGCAGATATGATTCCACTGAGATGTGCCCCCCTCAATTCACTTATTTCACAGTGTATGGATTCCATGTTTTAGGCTTTCTAGTGTGATCGAAGGAGGTGGCCCCCAGTGGTGTTGGGTGTTAGGATCGCTGCAGTGTACTCCCGATTGCCCACAGGTATTTTTGTTTTGTACTCCCTAAACCTTGTGTGGTTTTCATGTTGAAAAGCACGTTGAAATTGTACAAGCGTGTGCCTATTGACACCTATTGATATTATATATTTCGTAAAAGACACCTGCACAAATGGTGCAATTGGCTTAATATTGTGTTTGCACTAGATTTAGCTCAGGTTTTTGATGCCAGCTAATAGCTGATGTTAAACTTGCACTGTGAGTAAATCCCTTTAAGGATTTGCTCACGCACACAAACCTGATATTAAATTCAGGTGGGGAGATTTACCTGGAGTGATTGTGGCTCTGGATAATTCTCCCTGAATGTGTATGTATGTTCCAGAAAAACTTCCAAACAGATAAATCAATTTTGATGAGACTTGGCATACATACGTTTCAGGACCTGGAAAAAGGTTACTTTACAACATTTACAACTCCAACTTACAATTACAATTCCAACTGTCCAGGATAGCTATTAGGATTTCTGCATTCATGCTGCTGTCCCAATTTGGAACAATGCTTTATTTTGTTCTGTTGTTGGAGTTGTAAATCATCAGCTCTCCAGTTCATTAGCCAGTGTTAAATTAGCCCTCTGGTTTATTAGCCAGTGTTAAATCAGACCTCCAGTTCACTAGTGTCAGTACTCTGCATTATTAGTTAGTGTTAAGTAAGCCTTTTGGTTTATAAGCCAATGTTATGTCAGTCATCCAGTTTGCTAGAGACAATCTGATCACCCCTTGGAGCTAAGTCAAGGGCAAGAGCATAACTATCACTATTAGGGGTCCTGCAAAAATAAAGGGACTACTCTGCAAGCTAAAACAATCAAATTGTGTCCATGTAACTTTCAAATGTTTTTAAAACCATCCCCAAAATTCTGTAGCAGTAGGTTACTGTTACCTGTTATCTTAACCATATCATATACTTTTGCCAGGAACAATGTAAAATGGGAATAATTTAAAATAGGCGAAACTTAAAGGACAATTATACTCACCTTCCCTCTGCTCCTCTTCCTTAATCAGTACCTTCTACCCAGGGGTGAGGACCTAAACCGCTAGGTCCTCACCCCTGGGTTTGCTTAACTTGCGGCACATACTTACTTCCGTGCTGCACCGGTGAGCCCCGTCCCCTCCACCCCATCTGCGAAAAGGCTAATAGTAAGACACAACGAGCGTGCCTTCCTATTGGCCTTGTGGCACAAGGAGAGGAGGGGATGGAGCCTACCGGAGCAGTGTGTGAGTAAGTATATGACACAAGTTAAGCGAACCCAGGGGTGATGACCTAACGGTTCAGGTCCTCACCCTGGGTAGAAGGTACTGATTAAGGAAGAGGACCGGAGGGAAGGTTAGTAAAAAGTGTCTGTGGCCATAGCAAAGTGTGCTGACACGCACACATTCCTCTTTCCCATTTGTCCCTTTTTTGCATTTCTAATGGTTGGGAGGTAGGTTAATTGTGGATGAGTTTTGACCAAGAGTCCTACATCGAGTCGAACACCAGAGGTTTACCCTCTTTGTGGGTTGGGTTCCGGTAAACCACAGTGAATGTGTTGCGGGTAAGATTTGGCTAAAAAGCTTCAGGTCAGGACAGGTAGCAAATGCGGGTTGCAGGTCTGTTAAATTTTGGATGCAGGTTCAGGTTGGATCATAGGTAAAAAACGGCAATGCTGGTTATTCTGCTAGTAAATGAATAAAGCAGAGAATTTAATTAAATAGGATGCAGTCACTCTGTCTTAAAGGTCAACTACACATAATTGAATCAGAAGTCAAGAACCTTGACTTAAAGGAACAACAGTGAAAATACAGCATATCCATCTGAAGGTACCTAAAGTTGCCCACTAGGGGTCACCATATAAACTTGTCCAGTAGCTTAAGATTTCATTATTTTATTTTATTTTTTTTTTTAAAGTAGGTACACATGGACCAATATTAGGCCCATCTGCCCAATTTATTTTGGTAGATCGGGCTGAAATATTGGTGGAACCTTTCTCGCAAATATTTTCCATGAACGCTGCTAACAGTCAGTCCAGATGAAATATATGTTCATTAAAAAAAAGCACAGAAATGTTATCCATATGGTGTTAGCTATAGTTCAATTAGTAGCATTTTAGTGACATTCATTGCTGCCCTGAAACATTAAGGTTTTTTTAATTATTTAAAGGGCAGGGGTCTCCATACAAAACACATTTATAATGACATACCTTTATAATGACGTACCTTTATAATGACGCACCTTTATAATGATGTACCTTTATAATGACGCACCTTTATAATAACGTACCTATATAATGACGCACGTTTATGATGTACCTTTATAATGACGTACCTTTATATTGACGCACCTTTATAATGATGTACCTTTATAATGACGCTCCTTTATAATAACGTACCTTTATAATGACGCACCTTTATATTAACGTACCTTTATAATGATGCACAATTATAATGATGCACCTTTATGACATACCTTTATAATGACGCACCTTTTTTTCCCATTCTAATTTGAAACCATTACTCCCCAGAACACCTATACACTGTCAGGTTTGTCTCTATTAAGTTGCACTTATGTAC
Source organism: Hymenochirus boettgeri (assembly GCA_019447015.1). Lineage (NCBI taxonomy): Eukaryota > Metazoa > Chordata > Amphibia > Anura > Pipidae > Hymenochirus > Hymenochirus boettgeri. The sequence goes on along the minus strand of CM033470.1, from coordinate 41,741,070 downwards.
ATGTAAGACATATACAGTAATCTGTAACTATGAAGGCTTCAGCGTTGTTGCCAGTACAAATCACAGACAATGCAGTCTAGAGTATTTTCTATACAAATGTATCCACACCAATAGGGTTAGTCCCTGATAAGACTTTGAAAGCTGCTAGATACCCTTAAGTTTATTTACCAGCCAGCATGACTTGAATACAGCTTTACTGACAGCAATATAAAATAGTCAGCTTATTTTACCGATATTTTATTATTATTATTATTATTATTATTATTATTCTGTTCCTAACAAAAGATAAAGCTTCTAAATGTACCTGTATTCTTTGCATATGCAGTGGTGGCTAACAAGTCTAAACATATGTTTTAGAAACATGCAGCCCATGAGGTCATGGTTTCAAATCCCAGACTTTTGTTTCCATTATGCACCCAGCAAAAGATAAAGTTCTACGTGTACAAAGTTCTGTATGTCAGCTCTTTTGGGATAGTGGTATAGCAAGACAAAGAACATGAGGTTGCAGGTGCAGTTCCCCAGACACACTTTTGATTTTACTAAAATGTTCAAATTCTGTTTCATCCATGTAACTTCCATGCTAGGTTAGATTACTTTTCTCTTTTTTTTTGTAAAGTAAAGGGTTATATAATTGTTAGGACTGGAGCATTTGAATATGTTTACACGAAAACTGCATTGAAATCCCTGTTCTGTGTCAGGGAGAGGGAGGATATCCTTGCTGTTTTATGATTTACTGACAGCTTTCTTGTTTTGATCTGTTGAGCACTACACAACATGTGAAGTGTACTGCCTACAGTTATGTGGAAATCACCCAGCTAAGGTGGATTATGGGAACTGACCTCTAATACCTAGAGAGTCATTTTATAAATCATCCAGCAGCCCCAGCAAAGGGAGTAGTGAGACACAGCTTGTTGTATGTTTATGAATGTGCTCATTGGTACAATGTTGTCTGGAGACTTTAGTTCCCTTTTAACAATTTACAAAAATGACAATTAAATTATATGGAAATATAAACAAGCAAAAAACGAAACAACTGGTGTTATCTTCAGAAAAGTATTAGCACAACTTGACCACACTGGAAATGTCTGGGCACAGACAACCAACCACCACCTGCCAGATTCAAACTAAAAATCATAAACTCCTTTTATTATAACAGAAGAACTACAACATTCCACTGTTTAATAAATGGTTTCCTTTTTTTAATCAATTTCATTCTACTGGCATAGATGAATGCATATATCTTCAATAAAATCCGAATAACATTTTATTTAAATGAAATCATAATAAATTATTATACATTTTAACAAATTATTATAAATTATTAGTAGTAATGAAGTAATATTATTTAAATATATGAAATGGCCACTCCCTTTCTAACACTTTCTATAACGTTAATTTCTAACCAACTGTGGATCTACACAGCCAATAAAGCTAAGTGAATGTGACATTTAACAAATGTGTCAGGCAAACACGTACAGCTAAGTGTGTGTGTGGTTTGTTTGGTGTATGGTTCCTATTTCTGCATTCTGCCTGATATTATGTATGTGTGTGGGGTTCATCTCCCCCCCTGCAATTTAAATGATTTTAAAGTCTTGTAATAAGCCCCCCGGTCTTTAGTCTATCTTTGTGCAACTGCAGCGGATCTACCATAAAGCTCCCAGGATCATTCCTGTCCAAGGACTGTCGTTGGTAGGCAGGGATATTCACAGCACAGCTAGAGATAGAGTAAGGCAGGCTGAAGAATCATAAATCATATCGAGGAAAGATGTAATTTATTCTGATATATATATATATATATATATATATATATATATATAAAATTAAATACTATTGTTCAACACTGTGACAGTGACCTTTCTTTATAAATAAATAATAATGATGCCTAACAACACAAGACATTGATCTAACATCCTAGTGTGACACTAGCCTAGATCTCCCATTACATCCAGTACAAATCAGCCTGTATTTGAAATATCCCACCACCCCCCTCCCTCCCCACTACTTCCCACCGTATGATAAGCCCTATGTCAGATGCAAACTCACACGTGGATAGCGTCCTATTCTTTCTTAGCTTACAGTCACTCCCCCATTCATCACTTAACACACACCCCTAGCATAAAGTCTATATTTATAGGCTGGGAGAAGCGTCACTCTCACTGTTGGAGGATAAATAGTGATTGCATTCAGCTTTACAGATGCTGTTAGGGGGAGACACTGACTGGCCCTTTGGAGAAGTTCGAAGAGAGAAAAGGTGTGATACAACCTTAAAGGCTTGTTTTATTGTCAAGTGCACCATATTAGAATAAAACCTCCACAGTGTTTTATTATTAATGCTTTAAATGAAAGCTTAACTAATAATGATAATAACAGTAACAATGATATTTTAATGAGCAACATTCAGTCCCCTAGAAGAATGAGCTCCCTTGTAGAAATGTCTCCACTGTTTAATTGTTATTATAAAATAATGATAATAATAATTTTCTGTATACATATAAGAATGATCTGCATTGTATACATCTCCAAAGTGTTTTAATATCAGAATAATTAATAATAACAGTAGTCATTTACTTCTTTTTAGTGGGCAACCTTTAGAACCCTATGAGAATGAGCTGTCTTGTATTACAAGGATTGTATTTTTGAGTACACATGGACAGCTGCAGGTGGTATAAAACAATACAGTCTGTAAATGTAAAACTTTATTTAAATTGTACATTTAGAGGATGCAAAACAGTACAATACTAAAACACATAAAAGGAGAAAAAACTTTCTCTGTACAAAGTTCATTTCTACATTCAGTGTGCAGCCAACTTTTCTATCCTTATTAGCATAACAATTGGTAGGTTATATAAGGCTGGGTACACACATGGGGACTATTTGTCCCGACCGAGCATTCGCCATGAACAGACGACCAACATTGGTCGCGGCGGCGGCAGAAAGCGGCACAGATTTTTCAGGCCAATCGACCAAACAAAAAGTTACTGACCTGTAGAATGTGCAGACAATATTCCACCACACTCCAGATTCATTAACTGCCAACATTTCAGTGCCACCCGCACTCATTGGGACATACGCATATGACTGACCTTTAAAACAAAGCAGCACAAGGTATTTTAAAGGAATAGTTCAAGACAAAACACATTTAGGGAGATTCAATAAAAGTTCTTATCGATTAAAATGGTGCTAATTTAGCCCCAACCAATCAGATCTTATTTAACATTTGAAAGCTAACATCTGATTGGTTGGGGCAAAATTAGCACCATTCTAAACGATAAGAACTTTTATTGAATAACCCTGATTATTTCTTGAGTTTTAGCCCACTTGCCTTTATTCTGAGGAAATCCTAAACAAAGTTTTACACACGCAAAATAAATGAAATCTTTCACAACAGCAAGACCTACAAATTGGTGCCCTGTGCAAAATTTTCCCCCATCCATGTAAACTAAAAAATTAATACACTATTTTGGAGATTCATTAAATATTCTGAGGGTTATTGAATATAAGTTCTAATCGTTTAAAATGGTGCGAATTTTGCCCCAACCAATCAGATGTTAGCTTTCAAACGTTAAATAAGATCTGTTTGGTTGGGGCAAAATTAGCACCATTTTAAACAATAAGAATTTTATTGACTCTCCCTGTATTAACGATAAAAATTGTGCTATTTTGGCCCAAACAATCAGATATTATTTACCATTTGAAAGCTAACATTTGATTGGTTGGGGCAAAATTAGCACCATTTTTAACAATAAGAACTTTATTGAATAACCCTGTATGTTTTAAAACAAAGAAACTACAAGCAAACCTATTTTCCAGTACAGTGACATAATGCGCACCATATCATTCATCAACAGGGGTGGGTAATGCCTGGTGTGCGCTTGGATTGCTCATTAAGATGCCATGACAATTTGACAGCTGCGGTTAGACTGCGGATTGAATTTATTTAAAACCAAATAGCGCCTCCCAGAGATGGCACACTCTGCAGTTGCACACCCCAAAGTCTGTCTCTGCTTGGGAAAAACAAGGTAGATGATATGACATTGCTTCCTTCCCCCTAGGGAAATTGCACTGAGCATGTATAAACCATTGGCTTGGGGTTGTGGAGCAGTACAAGAGACTGGAGCGCCTGATTAACAGTGATGTCTCTGGAAAAGAACAACTCAGGGAGACATGTTATATATCATTTTAATCAGCAGTGTTGGGGCTATAAAGCCAGGTGCCTAAACTCTACATTTAACATCATGTCCAATCTAATTTTTTTATCAGCTGTGCGTGTACCTGTGGGCATCAAAAAATACACTTTGGTGCTTCACTCCATAGTGTTTATATTCTATCAGCGGTTTATGTGTGCACTGCATTATAGTGTGTGTGACCTGACAATTTGTGTGCGTGGAGGAAACAAAGTTTAAAGGACAATTATACTCACCTTCCCTCCGCTCCTCTTCTTAGGTCAGTACCTTTTACCCAGGGTGAGGACCTGAACCGCTAGGTCCTCAACCCTGGGTTTGCGTATCTTGAAGCACAGCGTTACTGAAACGCTGCTCTTGTAGGCTCCGCCCCCTCCTCTCCGTTTGCAACGAGGCCAATAGGAAGGCACGCTCGTTGCAGTGCGGTTCAGGTCCTCACCCTGGGTAAAAGGTACTTAATGCTCCGAATGGCACCCTTCCCACCAGGTCAGTTACTGTAACTTTAATTTCTTTCCATGTGTGGGCTGGTTTTTCTCTCTGTGTAGCATTTAAGGTACTTTTCAAGGCATTTTTACCCCCTTGTATGTAACTAAATCACCATCAAACTCCCCAAACAAACAAAAGTTAGAAAGCTGACATACGTGGCTTACCTGTTATCAGGGGTGTAATTACAAGGGGAGCAACTGCAGGGGGGGGGGCAGGAGCCAAGGGGGACCCATCTTATTTTTCCTATGACAGATATTGCCTCCTCCTAGAAAACCCCTGTGGATAAAGCACTGAAAGGGCCCCCCTTATAGTTTTGCTAGGCCACTGAACAATGCACCAAAATGTTTTCTCCCCTTCCCTCATTCATTCAAAAGATCTAAAACAGTGATGGCGAACCTTTTAGAGACAGACAGGGAGATGTAATAAAAGTTCTTATCGTTTAAAATGGTGCTAATTTTGCCCCAACCAATCAGATCTTATTTAATATTTGAAAGCTAACATCTGATTGGCTGGGGCAAAATTAGCACTATTTTAAACGATAAGCAGGGTTATTCAATAAAAGTTCTTATCGTTACAAATGGTGCCCCATAGATAGGTTGCCCCAACCTATCGGATGTTATCTTTCAAATGTTAAATAGGATCTGATTGGTTGGGGCAAAAATAGCATCATTTTAAACGATAAGGGGGAGATTTAATATGGCCCTTTTCCGTCTAAAACCCATGTTAACCCGGACGGATTTGGACGGATTTTAGAGCACATCGCCATTTCCGAATGTTTTTGGAAATAGCGCTGTGCCAACGATCCAAAACCCATAGCATTAAGTTTTGCTACTTTGTAGCATGAAACTTAACGCTACGGCTTGTGGAGCGTTAAAGTCACACTCCTTACCTTAGCCCGTGATGCAATAACTGACTTAATCTCGTTTACGTCAGTTATTGTATCGCGGGATCGGGCTAAGGTAAGTAACAGGAGTAGCGATATTGAATCTCCCCTAAAGAACTTTTATTGAATAACCCTGTGAGTGCCCAAACTGAAACCCACAACCCACTTATATATTGCATAGTGCCAACATGAATACAGAGATTTCATGTTACAAAAAACAACTCAGACATTAGAGACAGACAGTTACAGTAGATAGAATTGATTATAGATTAACATTGAATGTTGTTTGCTCAATACATTTTCATACACTGATGTAGTGTGCTCCTGTTGCTTTGATTGGAGGTTGGATTAACCCCAGGGTAGGGGGTGTTTGGAGGATTGCACCTACTGATTATTTGCAATTGCCAGCCTTGGTGTGCTAGAGTGAATCTATACTTGTTTTGATCTCTCTTGTTACTAGAAAGGCTATGTCTCTGCTTTTCTGTTAAAAAACTGTGGTGAATTCTGCTGTGCATGAGTGCCCACAGAAATGGCGTGCCATAGGTTCGCCACCACTGATCTAAAACCTCCTCTCTGTGCTCTTTTATGAGCTTGCACATGCTCGGAGCTAGTGGAATATACATTCCAGTCAGTGTGATGGCCCACGCCTGCTAACAGACGGACCAGGATACAGAATGAGGGTTAATAAAACATCAGGCAGGATTTCAAGTTACTCTTACATCTCTCAGCTTGCACTCAGGGTTCATTTTAGTTATATACATATTATATTACATACAATTTGCCATTTAAGGGGTGGACTTGCCCTTTAAATAAACATTTCTTATTTTTTCAGTGATGGGGAAGATCTAACTGAATCCCATTGGAAAATAAAGCACATCCTGTAATTTATTATTGCTTTTCATAAAAAATGGTCCATGCATGTCCATCAACTACAACTCCCATCATCCTCAGACACCCCTATACAGTTCATGGCACTACACACACACTATGTACTGTCATGCAATGTAAGGCAATAGCTAGACCCCGCCCTCCCCCTACTGCTAATGTTTAATGTATAGAAGGGAAATCATCCTCTGGACTTCTTTTACTCTCCTCCTCGCTCTGCCATTGGGTAAAGAGAAAACTCGCCGGGGGCGCTGATTGGTTGGCTGTCTTGTCTCTCAGCCGCGGAGAGAGAGAGCGAGAGAGTGTGGTGAAGGTTTCAGCTGGTTGCCCTTGTGTCTCGAGCGGTTGCGAAGAGAGCGGAGCGCGCGCCGGTGCCCCCCCCCCTCCAATCGAACGTCTCCTGTGTCCCCATCACCACCGCGGGCGGAACGAACCATTGCCTGCCCGTGTGGAGGGGAGCACATCGCCCGGACCGTTCTAGGTATATCGATATTACACACCGCCTGCGCCTGTCATTCTATAAGGAAGAGAGGCACAATCGCAAGGAAACTGACCCAATCGAGGTTTTATCCTAATCTAAAAAGGAACTTACAACCCCCCTACAACTCTGCCGGGACGTGGTATCGCCCACCTTGCCCCAGTACTACACCTGCAAGCCAGTGGTCAGCTCATTCTCTACCTGATCCCCCCCAGCAATCATGATCCTAAAGCCAAGTGCACTTCTCTGCTTCTCCAGCCTGTGGGGAGTCTTCCTACAAGGTAATGTAATGACAACTGGCAACTTTATGCATGTGGGCCCCCCTCCCAGCATGCACAGGGACCATGGGTGGGGGAAGGTGCTGGGCTTGGGGGGTATTTGGTCAAACTAAAACTACTGATGGCACTTTACATCCCCCCCCTTTATATGTGGAGAACTACATGTCCCAGCATCTTCAGTCCTCATTCTACATTAGAATTCATCATATGAGGTTTGACATTCCTGCAGTGGAGGATACTAGGAATCATGTCCCCTGGTGAAGGATTAACCCAAAAGCTACAGGGGGAGGCCCAGTGCAGTCTGCCCTGTCCCCCCTTTGGCATAGAGGTTATGCCATTGAGACATCTGTGCTCTTGTCTTGTGCTCCCAGATTTCCAGATCATCCCATTAACAATGTAAAGAGGGGGAAACCCGCTGTGGGATAATCAGTAATGAGTTTGATTGCATCCCACATGGTTGCATGGAAACCGGTACGGCCATAGAGCATGGGTAGAGCTAACCAGCCATGGACTTTGTAGGTTCCAGTTCTAAAGGAATCATCTGACCGGTGTCCAATCAAAATATTAGGTGCTGATGTATGGTTAGTGTGTTAAATACTATAATATGTTTAAATATAATGGTTGGATCAGCACTTCCAAATCAGCATATGAAGAGTGGTATGGAGCATGCACTCCCTTGTTTAGTATAGAGTCCAATACAGATAGGCACAACACTCTTAAAAGCTTTATTTCAACGTAGAAGTCACATCATCACAATGACACAATCTACAACATTTCAAGCAACAAACATTACATTATATATATATATATATATATACTAGTCTATATATAATAGTTTATAACCCCCCCCCCCCACACACACACACACACACATACAATTCAGAGCTTTTATACTTCCAATAAGGCCAATGACATGTTCCTTACTTTTCTTTCATTAAAAACTGTAAGTACATAACATATTTTTGCCCTGGTGCTGTAACATCACAAGAAGCAGAGAGCATCCTCTTTGCACATCCCTGCATGCAGATGGCTAGGGATGCCCAGAGCTTTTTTCCCCTGGTTAGTGATGGAGAAGAGATACTGAGTCTGCTGCTTCCCTGCAAGGATGAAATAGGAATGTGCTGTAAGCCTCCCACTGCTGATTCTTTAAAATACATTAGGATTCTGAGTGTTCTGGAATGGCAAAGAATTCAGACGGTTGTGAATCAGTTTTAGCAGTGGCCTTACTTTTATTCATCCAGCACACGTTCTGTCAATCTGGGGGTCGTTACTGTTTTGGTACCTTCACTTTTCGCACCTAGAGTGTTAAATAGTTGATTTGCATGCGCTTGGTGTGTCCAGACAATTCCCACGTCTAAATGTCACATGGGACCTGCTTAGGGATTCGTTATCTTCTGCTGTGAACCAGGTACACAGGAATGATACATACACAGCTTAGTCTCCTTCTTGTAGGCATCATGGTGAATGAATCTTATTTTCTCTATATGGGCATTTCTATTCCGCCCACTGATTTAACTAACATAATTTTGTTAACCCCTGCATAACCAAAAAGTCAATAAACCAATACAACTGCAAGGGGAATGGATAAAATACAATTAAGATGCTCTGTGTGTCTAGTACATTATACTGACTTTCAGTTTCTTAACTCCTTCCCTGCCGGTAGGACCTGTAAAATGCACGTCCACACACGTACACACACGCATCAAAATGGTTAACACGGTTATTTTTATTTTTTTAATAAAAAGAGAAGACAGTTCACTTGCATAGATTCTTGTACATTATAATTTAGTTGGGCTAGGCAGTAGATTTGAAAATCTAGGTGACCTTGTGATACAGACAGGGACCTGATCCCCCCCCATCTGTGTCTGTTCTTTCCCTCTGCTCGTTAGCTCTTGAGACGCTGTAATGTTTCATGGGATGGATCTTTGGGGGATGACCGAACACTTGTGAACTGGTCGAGAATGACTTGTGCTGCTATGTGGACAATAAGTTAAAAGAAAATTCCTGCAATACTGCAGTCTATTTTTTCAGCTATCACAAAGAGGCACTGCAGGACTTTGCTTTTTTTTTAGATTTGTTTTATGAAAGACTAATAAATGGATACACAGGTACTACAATAAGGGCCAATACATATTTAATTAGTAAATATTCAGTAAGATGTATGTTCGCCTAGGGAAGCCACCACCTGTGGTGGAAGAAATGACCTAATTGCATTGAAAGGAACACAAACACTAAATGTGTACATTGGGATGAATTACCAATAGACCGTTATAGCTTTTTATTGTAATAAAATATTATATCATTGATGCTGTATTCAGATCTCAGTTGTTCTATTCAGAATGTCTATAGTTAAGCTGCTTCTCTCCTGATGTGTGTTTCAGCCGCTGCGCTCTTACTAGGTTTACATCAGGCTGTGTCTGGGGGTCGCCTACCCACTTTAAGTACATTTCCGTGTCAATTTCCAGTTCAGATCAGCTTAGGGAAAACCTGCGTGTGAAAAGAGGCAGGGTGCAGGAGCATCATTGACTAACAGAATGCAGTACACAATCAAGAGAGACAGCCACCTGCATTGGCTGGGTTTCACTTATTACTGCAGATCTCTTCTGGTTTCTTTAAAAGGGGAAACAAATCCTAACCTCTAAATAATTTATACTAAACATTTATTTAGCACCACCTTATTTTTTTCTCTTCTAGGTTTATAAACACAGTATTTATATCTTTATAACATTTTTTGAGGGAATCTCCACCCCAAGTGATAATTTCTTACTTAAAGGACCCCCGCAGGTTCAGGTTCCTGAAATAAAATATTTCTCCAGAGCTGGCATGGGGCTGATAGGTTGACATCTGCTCTTTAAGCTCAATGAGCTCTTTAAGAGCTCACACACCTTCAGAGGAAAGAAGCCATGACTATTAACCAAGGCTGCTATCAGGAGGGAGGACTAGAGGAGATAGGGATATACCACTTCAGGGGAAAAAGGTAAGTATTGTGGCCTCGAGGTTTGGGGGTGGAGTGTCCTTCACATAATAATTGTTGGTACTGTGGGGGGTGAGGGGTGATCTTGCTCTTTAATTCCATTTCCTGGGAAATTTAAGTTTGAATAAAACCACATACGTTTTGATGCAGGGATGTATTTTAGTGAACAGTTTGTATTGTCTTTTGAAGGCTAAATCTCTCTATGATCTGGAAAAGTTATATTTTAAATTGTTTCGACCCTAAAGGAAATAACCAAGGCTATTCGTAATGTGTTACAATTCTTTCCATCAGTTAGTACAATGAATCATAGTAAAACACAGACAATGAAGTGCCAATACATGGGAACCAAAAAATAAAGAGTGCACTCGAAAGATGTTTGGATGCTTTCTGTGCGTATTGACCCCCCTAAGGCCGAGGGTCCCACCTGAAAGCACCTGAAATGCATCATGCATGCATTCCAATAATGAATTAGAACACAGCTCACGTAGTGGGGCCGGAAAACCATAAGGCCCCTTTCACACTACAAATGGAACAAAACGGACAGTTTTTTTAAAAATCCATTTTCATCCGTGTGTAACGGATGAAAATGGGGCAGGTCAGTCCGATCTGTTAAAAAAAAATATTATGGATTTATGTAGCCCTGTTCAATTCCATGGATAGATTTATACCAGGCTCTGCCCCGAAGAGCTTACAATCTAAGAATATTTATTTGAAACATACAAACTATCAGTATGTCTTCATGATTGTTGGGGAAATCATAGTGCACGGAGGAAACCCATGCAAGCACGGGGAGAACATACAAACTCCTTGCAGATGTGTCCAAGGCTGGAATCGAACTCAGGACTACAGTGCTGCAAGGTATCAGTGCTAACCACCGAGCTGAAATGCTGCCCAACCTACACTTCTGTCCCTAAAAAGTCAAACACTTCTAGTGTGAACAAGGCCTAATAGGGGCTGATCCTTATTGAACTAAAGTTGCAGATTGTGTTTACTTTCCAGATTGTGTCGACAAATTGTTTGTATTCTGCACTCAACTCAGTCACTGACTTGTATTTTAAGTACCTGTAACTTGTATAGGCCTTAGGTTAATGTGATATTGAACTGTGCCAGAAATAATTTTTGATCTGTTCATTTGATTGGAGTTGATCTTTTCTCTAATTATAAGAAGCAGGTACTTAGCGCCTTGGAACACACAGAACAGGCATTTACATTGAGCTAATGGTTCTCTTGTGTTATTTCAACCAATTAGGGTTTTGCTGTTTATTCTATTGAACCTTCTTTTTTGACTTAGCACATTTCTTTACATGTTTTCCGAAGGATTGGAATAAATCACCAATTAAGCTACCAATTAAAAAGCATTGTACATTTCATTAATGAACCTATACTGTATTAACAGAAGGTTTCCTAGAATATATTTTTTTTGCAGTCAGTTTTTTTTATTAAAGGAATTCCTAGGTTTATTTTATAGTTTATTAAATGTTTCTACAGTGTCACTCCAGTTTGCAGATCTGGACATTGTTAAGTAATTTAAAATCCAGTAAAGGTGGAACTGTAGAAAGTTCAGGTAAATAAATAACAAGATCTCAACCATTAAAGCAGAGGGATGGGACTTGAAGCTTTGGATTAGATAAAAATATATGAAAACCCACAGATTGTCCTATTAAAGTTCCACTACCAATCCTAATGTAGACAAACCATCACTAATGGACAGATTTCATTTTGGTTATTATTGGCTCCCAGTATAGGGATGTGACATATATGGCATCCCGACTGAATGATTCCCATTCATTGGAATCTACCATGTAATATGCAACAACAGTCCGTCGGGGGCCTGTCAGACTAATCACCGGGGGAGTGAGCGAGCGGGTAAGTTTCTTACCTTCTCTCCTGGCTCCTGTTTGTTCTATTGAAGAACGGCAGGTAAGGCACAGCTCCTTTACCACCCATTCTTCAAAAGAACTGGATTCCCAAAAGTCAATATTATGAGAGGAGATACCCTTTAATGAGAAGTGCTGTGTACTTCTCTACAGATTGCTAAACTATTAAAGTATGTCTTTAAAAATGCATAGCCATTTTTGTACTTCAGTCGAATGGAAACCCAATTAATTAAAAATGCAATGGAAATAAGAAATATCTGTATACAGGTAGGTTTCATCTTAAGAATACCAAATTTCTTAAATTGAATTGCAGAAACATACTCTACATTTCAACAATCATTTATATAAACTTTAAAGGATATGTACAATGGCAAACTTGTTTTTTTAAATTGCTCACTACTGGAAACTATCATTCTTCCCAACTATCATTGTGCGTTTTTTTTTGTTGTTGATCTGTACCCTATGTCTTTAGATGTCCAGACTGAAACATTTTACATTTCAGATGTCAATCAAGTGCCAATCAAGTATCATAAACTTTTATGTTGTGTATAGTTTTGCTGGAGCTGGAATGTCGACAGTTGGTACGTGAACAGCAAGGTGGGAAATTCCCTCTCTCAATGCTGCCTCATAGGGATTACTGAGCATGCTTTCCCTCACAGAGAGTCAGATAGTCTGGCAGGGGGCTGGGGGACTAAGTGACTGAGCTTGAGCAAAAGAAGCACTGGATTGAAGTCATGTAGCAACACAGAAACATCAGACTATGTGCTGCCTAGTATTCATTTATAGAAAAAACAAGAAAGTCCCTGTTAATTATAAAAAGCCTATCCAAGCAAAGCGCCATTGATAAAGCTATATGCGAAACGCGTTTGGGTGCTAGTCACCCCACTTTTTCTTGCTCCCACAGACTGATATGATACTTGATGTTTTGTAGCCTCGATACCTAGGACCTTTGACATGGAACCGTGCACGGACTTCTACCCATTGATTTGACTGATAAGTATCGTTGACTGTGATTATTATTGTGACTTAAAGACTGTGTTAGGATGCGGATTTAGGGGGTTTGTTATTTGTATTTATTATGATTGTATTACACGTAAATATTGATATACTTGTGATCACATATCTGATCTTTTTACTTATTTGATAAATAAATTTATATATTTTAGCCATAGATATCCTCTATACTTCTTTTGTGTTTGTTTACATAGTATTCATTTATAGATTAAAGATAGATTTTTCAGTGTACAATTCCTTTAAGGAGCCATATATAGACACAAACAAAGGGAATAAGACTTTAAAGGACAACTCCACCCTCATAAGAACATCTTTTAGAAAGAATGGCCTCTTTAAAATATGTTGCTATATCATAGTTTTTTCAATGAATTAATTACTGTATGCCTGCTATGCTTCTGGATGCCTCATGGAAACTGAGCAATTTAGAAACCTGTACTGAGCCTGTACTGAGCCTGCTCAGAAGAGGCAGATAGGGGATTAACATTCAGTCATTGGCTGTGATGTTAATTGTTGAATCCATAACTGACAGTTGCTAACTGGAAGAACCAGGAAACAGGACATTGTGCAGGATTTCAGGTTAGACTTATATATTTCACATTTCAAACTATTACTGTTTAGGGTTTTGGGGGGTGATTTACCTGTATGTAAGTTTTCATTTTGGGGCTGGATTTGCCCTTTAAATTTATAAATGTTTAATTTAAAGGAAAAGTATGGGGCCACACTACATTTTGTTCAAATAATAGATTGAAAAAGTCTATTTTCCTATTATGCAGAGAATCTCCAACTTGTGGGCTTAAGATGTTTAAAAATGACAATTTCTACGTTCCGTTGAGCCAGTTTAGCTCCCTTCTTTTAACAGCCTAGGGACTCATCACCTTTTCTTCTATTAATTTTTGTACTTAAAATTCATAACATATAAAATCTGTTTTTTAAATAAGCCTGAATTAAAGATATTTCCATGCTCCCTAATGCTTCCGTGTCTTATAAAGTAAATTATTAATGGGAAGCTAAGGACAATCCATAAATAATGATTATTTACTTATAGTGAGCAGAGTTCAGAGTTATTATTAGCTGCAATATTAAAATTTGATGAAAAAATCTTCACTGTGATTGGTCAAATAGCGTGCAAAACATATGTTAACTAGATGAAGTCAGTGCTGCTGCTTATTCCTAGCTGTCATGATGGCTGTGTTTTCCCAAGCTGCCTTTCCTTTCTGGGGACTTCAGAGGACCAAGATGTCTGCGGGGAATTTAATGTCTGTTCTTAAAGGGCATGTCCACTCCCCAAACTAAAATTTAACCCACTACAGGCCCCACTGTATTTTAAATAAAAACTTACCTTACATCTCTGCTCCTTATGGCTCTCCTGTAGTGCTTGTCCAAAATCCAGGTTAACTGAAGAGTAGAAGGGGTCTTCCTGTATGAAAGGTTTCTGCCTCCTTCTTGTCCTCTGAGAGGACAGTGGCATGCACAGGGTAGCGCCCCCCTCCCTGGGGGCATCCCTTCCCACCCCCAACCACTATATTAGATTGCTAAAGAAAAATAATCCGAACTATACATACAGCCCTTCACTCCCGCTCCATTCTATATTACCGGCAGCCACATCCGTGATTGGCTGACTTTCAGCCTATCACAGCCGCGGCTGCCGGTCTGGCCCATGTTTGCGATCAGAACACCGCAGGAGCGAGAGGCTGTATAGTATAGTATAGTTCTGCTTCTTTTTTTTTTTAACAATCTAATGTTGGGGGTGGGAAGATTGCCCTACATTTTATTAAAAAATGATATAGAGGGTGGAGATACCCTTTAACCCCAATGGAAACAGTGAGTTTTCAATCTCAACCAATGATGATTTTTTTTCAATTACATAGGTGTATGCATAGTTAATTTTGAGTTAATAGTCCATCAAGTTATATCCTTCCATGCTAAACTCCGCATTTTCATTCCAACAGAAAAAGTACAGTATAAAAAGCAATGTTAAGTATTCTGGCTTGGCTAGGTCTTCTGGAAGTTAGTGCTTAAGATCTGAGGGCTTACAGACATTGATGCCTTAGTTAACTTCAGAAATTGCTGCTGGATTTTAATATTTTTTATGGAAATTCAGTCAAATGTTTCTCTATGTTTATGGTAAATGGAGTATCCACTGTAAGATACTGTCCACCATATCTCCTCTCTTTTGAGTTACTTTTCCCATTACACTTTGTTGCTTTTAAAAATAGGATCATGTGGGCAAGACATAAGACTGAATGATGGTCACAATCCCTATGAAGCCGGCTTCTGAAAGTTAATTAACTTTCTTGTTTTGCAGTTAGGTGACAGCAGCACCAATTTTATCCAGGGCAAGCACAGTTCAGCTTCTCCTTTATTAAGCTGCGCAGAGTGTGTTTTAGTTTAGGGTAAATTTTTCACAGGCCCTCCTGTTGCATCAATTGTATAGAATATGTATGAATACCTCAGAGCTGCAGGTAGAGGATTGTGTAATGACCCTGATGTCAGTTCAGCTAAATTGCAATGCATTTCTCAATACTGTACCTACTATATTTAAATATTGAAGGGTAGAAAGTGGAAAATAATGAAGTGAACCTAACATCAGTACCGCTCTGTGTCTGCAAACTTTAAACAATATCCTTATACAAATAATTTGGGGCAGATCTGCAGGGGTTGGGGGAATTTAAGTAAACCTGACCTTAGAACAAGTTTTAATGCACCTCTAATTAAGTGTACCTTTCCAAAGGGAATATTGAAGAGTATGTATACGCCATTCCATTTAAGACTCAAATACTTATAAAATATGCTGCAAGACTACGTGCCAATAAAGTAAAAAAATCAGGGAGATTTAATAAAAGTTCTTATCATTAAAAATGGGGCTAATTTTGCCCCAACCAATCAGATCTTATTTAACATTTGAAAGCTAACATCTGATTGGTTGGGGCAAAATTAGCCCCATTTTGAACGATAAGAATTTTTATTGAATAACCCTGAATGTTGTATGGCTACACTGAAATCTATGCAGCCTGTCTTAAAGGAATAGTTCACTGCAATAGTGAACTATTCCTTTTCTACATTGATTGACGCCCGGGAGGTTAAGGAGCTTTGCCTTACCTCCTGTTCTTCAATCAATGTTTAGATAGCCAGGAACGAACTTCTGAAAATCTTACCTTTAACGCGATCCAGCGGGGCCACTCTGATAGTTCCTGACTGCTTCCTGCTTCTGTTACGCTATAACGCGCATGCCCGATAATGCGTGTTATAGTGTAACGGAAGCATTACCTAAGCAGGCATAGGTAAAAAAAAATATGGCAACGGTATTTTTAAAGCTGCAGCTTCCAAATGAACATAACTTGATTTTACAGTGCACTTATCCTTTAAGAAATATTAACTTTTAGGAAGCAATCTTGAGTGCAGGACTACTGCCCTTATCTTACCCAACAGTTAATATTTCATTTTTAATAGACTATAGGGGCCCATACACGCAACAATGCCGGATGTGCAATATTTGAATATCCCAATAACATAAGTCAAATCGTCAGATTATCCAACAAATATTTTTCATAGTAGACATGCTGGAAAATTTTAGGCAGATCTAATCGTTTGATACCTTGGACCGTACTATTGAGCTTGTGATCTCAAATATTGGGAAAATAAACTAATTTGTCATAGGGTACAGGAACCAAAAGGATTTGCTTACAAGGGCTTAAAGTCTTATATGTAATGAAGTACATAGGACACTTATAGAGAAATGTAGCGGAATGCGTTGTAATATGGTCCCTTGCCTGGTCACACTGATTGGTGTGTGTGTAGAGTTACATAAAGTGCTTTAGGGATCAGATGTCACTTGAAGATTGGAGAATTAGCACTGTGATGACTAATGTGTGGAAACCTGGGGAAATTGGTAGATGACTTAGTAGCTAGGAAATGTCATAAGCTTGTTAGTAAGGAACATCGGGCTTAGTGTCACATACAGAGCTTAGTGGTGGTTTGGCCAATTAGGGAAGGTTTACAATAAACAATCAAGAGATAACGAGGACATGAGTTAATATTTTAGTATTTTTAGCAAGGATAGCATTAATGTGAGAGATACAATTGAAAAATAGGTGACATGTTTTTCAGACTATGTAAACACTGGGCTTTCAGCATGGAAGTGAAGAGAATATTATTAGCAGGACAATATATGTGGATGAGGAATGTATCTTTAAGGTGTGAACAGAAGGATTTATAGAGATTACATTTAGACAGAAGATTTACAGAGGGTTCACTGTAGGGTGGAAGAGAAACTTAAAGACACATCATGGCCGAAACCAACAATTATTGCTGGTGTAATTGTATGGGGAGAAACCATACCCAATATCAGAAGCTGTGCCACCCACAATACAATGGGGAGTTAAATCAAGAGTAGATGTTTTTAAACAATGTTGTTCTTGCATTGCTTTTATTGCCAGATGTTTTTAAAAGATGACACCAAGAACCCAGGCATCAATGTAAAAGGGATTTTATAGTAAAACATTTTTTCCAGTGCAAGATACTAATTAAAACATTTTTTTTATTTAAAAAGCTGTGTTTTTTTAAAAAAAATCTGTCTGCAAGACTCTATTAAACTGAATCAACTGTCCATTTTCTGGTACTTTTGGCTCCAGTTATACCACTAGTGTAGCAGTGCAGTGCTTTATAAATCTCTTACTTCTCCAAATATGCATCTACCACCAGGTACTTTTGTTTTAAATCCATACCTATCCTCTATGTTTCTCTGCAAATCCTCTTATCTGTCATTGATATTATTACTTCTGCCTTTCTGCTGTCAAGTGCTGAATGCGATCTCTGAAACTGGAAATATATTAATGATGAGACAATACAAAAATTGAAGGCAAGTAGAGTTGGCTAATAAAGACACTCGCGTGATTGTCAGCTCATTGTTTGTCTGAAGAAGGCAAGTCCCAATAAACTTGATTGTTTTAGGACTAGAAACCGGCGGTACAACCCCATCTTCCTGGATTATCTACCACTGGCTGTCACTAGTTCCTGTCTATCCTGATCTGTGATGGGGAATCCTCAAAGCAACCAATGTCATTCAAGGTTTTACATGAAAGATGGTTTATGTGACCAGTCAACTTTAACAATGTGTCTATAGACAACCGTGTCATGGAGTTAGCACAGCTACAAGCACATTTGGTACAGTTTGTCTCCACAATGTCAATAATATGTCAAGAAGCTTTTGTCCATGCTATGCCATTAACTCAATATTTCTAAATAAAAATAATTCATATGTCATCTATTTAATCATGGTGATTCACCCAGCGCTGCATGGTAAATCTTTTGGAAGAGATTTACCTGTCTCTGCATGGCTGTGGGTGAATCTCACCGACACTAACAGCTGCCGTTAAATACTTGGGTATTACGCCACAGCCTAGGAGGTAAATCGGCTAACACAACTTTAACCCCTAAATAGAACACAGAGGCTCCTGAGCGCCTCCCCATACTGCCTTTTGTGTAGTAACTAATTATAGTTCTAATTAAACCTCTCTTAAATGGACATGTGTAAGCTGTAAAAATATTTGAACTCAATGCCAACAAGCCATTGCCATTATACATACATTAAGGGTAGCCAACCACATACCTGTTACATATGAAAGGAACACGCTGTTCTGAAAATTTGGAAATTGGAACCTCATTTACTCCCCTTTAGCTGGACTTCATAAAAGACAATTCTTTGGCCCAAACCAATAGCAATAGCCATGGTTCTTGTGAAGTGGTAGAACTAGACTATACCTGACTTTGGAGTGGTTTTAGCCTCCTGTCGTATTATTATGTGAATGGCCTTTGAATTACTTAATTTGTTCTGTGAAAACCTTTGCTTTGTGTTGTATGTCATAATGCGTTGAAATAATAAGCCCTCGGAAATGTATTTTGAGCCTAAATCTTAGAAACAAAAAGAACGCCAAGCTATTATTACGGAAATGAACAAGAAAACGTCAGGTATATTAATCCAGCAGTACCTGATAACGCTTTGTTACTCCTGAATTTAAAGTACCTGTCAGGTAAAATGACAGCATCCAATTTCCTGTCACTTTTATACCATTCTACAACTGGTTCTGGTTTTAAACCGTAATATACAAGGAGAGTACATTCATATAGCTTACATTTGAAAATACATATAGGTAGTTAAAATCATGGAATTGCTTTAAACTATGCTAAGAATAAAGGAATCTACTGAGGCCATAAAACGATGACTGGCCATTAAGTCCCAGTAATTGTTTCCCCTCCCATTAGAACAAGAGGATTCAAAAAGATCATCAGGCAGTTCCTCTCCGAGCACCTGGATGAAGCACACTGAGCATGCCTGATCCAGGGACTCGTGGAGGAGAAATTGTGAAAGGCAAGCAGTATGGATCTAAATCAGCAGAATGTGCTTTAGCATGGTGGCCAAATGCACTCAAATCCAAATGTTCAACTAAGCCACCATGCAAACTGGAGTTTGGCCACATATGTATCAGGGCAGATCACACATGTCCATTTGGCCATGTCCAATAAAGTACCTGTAGAATACAACAGGGAAGGGTAGGATCCTGCACACCTAAACATCAAAGACGATAAATCATTGTTCCATGCTGGGTGCTCTAAGCTCTGTAGCTAGCAGATAAATACATAGGGAGTAAGACACGCTAGGCACACCAGTCTTAATCGTGGAAAAAGAATTCCTATTTAATGGTAACGTTTCGGAACCAGTGTGGCTCCTTCCTCAGACCAAACAAATTGCCACACTGGTTCCGAAACGTTACCATTAAATAGGAATTCTTTTTCCACGATTAAGACTGGTGTGCCTAGCGTGTCTTACTCCCAATAAAGTACCTGATCACAGGACACTAGTCATTCTGTAGACAAAAGGGCAGATATAGTAGGAACAACATCAAAGTTTCAGTAAACAACGTAGTGGATAATGTACCCCCTTCTGTAAATTATATGGATATTAGAAGTTAGGGAGGACTTTAATATCATATGTAATCCGCTCGAAGGACAACACTTGCCTTCCATTGCCAGAGATCTAGCATTACTCTCAGTGATATCATTTCAGTAAAGCAGCACTGTCAATGAGTGATCTCACTGAATAGGGAAATACATATATAGATTATCAGTTTTGTCTGCTGAAACATGACTTCTGTCAGATTTATGAGTGTAATGAATAAACATGCACTTTACTGTATTTGGAAAACTGTAGAGAACATGAGAATCAATACACATTAAGAGTTCAGATGCATAATGGGTTTTTGGAAAAACTGCGTTATCTAATGGTTAAATAATGTGTATAGTTTAAAGGTGAACTAAAGTCCCCCTTCCCTTGTACTCAGGATGATGACCTAAAATTAGAACTAATATGCTCACAGAGGTGATGACCTAGTGTTAAGGTCGTCGTCCTGTCTACAACATAAAGGGAGAGAGGTAATTGTTCTGGTAGGACAAGGAGCAATATGCCTGGGGAATCCCAAGATCTGTTTGGTTAAAATAGGGAGCTGATAGTGCCCACTGGGTGTCTTAAGAACTTCTACATAAAGTTACATGTTAAAACGTGAAGAAATGAGAGCAGGGAACAATTCAAGGAATGCAGTGAGGTGCTATTTAATGAGACAAGCACAAGCACCCTTCCTTCTTTTCTTCATTTTTTATTTAATATTGTGCTCTGGACAGAAGCACCTAGAGAGACTGGAACCAGCCTTTTGTCACAGTTCAGTATCAGGATTTTTTTTATATTTATTCTTTTAGAAATTGCCCCAAACTTTACTTACCTCCACTCTTTCCTCCGCCGCACTGCCGGCCCTCTGCTTGCGAGAAAATGCAAGCAGAGGGGCGGGACCGGCAGTCGCGTCTGTGATTGGCTGAGCGGCAGCCAATCACGGACGCGGCTGCCGGTCATTCAGTGCGGCGGAGGAAAGAGGGGAGGTAAGTAAAGTTTCGGGAGCTTTCTAAAAGAATAAATATAGCGGTTGGGGCTGGGGGGACAGGGGCAATCATATATCTTAAGGGTTTTAAGCTAGAGGGAGGGAGAGGGAGGGGGATAAGGGCTGCAGTATGCATGCCAAACTTCTCCCGGAGGCCAGGTAGGAGGCAGAGTCCTATATGGACTCTGCTATCCTCCTGGTGGGCAGTTTTTGGGACTTTGGGGGGGACTACAGGAGAACCTTATGGAGCTGGGATGTGAGGTAAGGATTAAACTACACTATGATGGGGCCAGTAGTTGGGGGGATTATAGTTTTGGGGGTGGACATACCCTTTAAGTTATCCCTTTATTACTCTCTGTAACAAAAGACACTAACAGGGTTATTCAATAAAAGTTCTTATCGTTACAAATAGTGCTAATTTTGCCCCAGCCAATCAGGCGTTAGCTTTCAAATGTTAAATAAGATCTCATTGGTTGAGGCAAAATTAGCACCATAAAAGTGAGTGTAAAGTGAGTCATCCCACAGATGTGTGATTACTGTAATGTATGCTAGAAATCCTGGAGCAATTATACATTATAATTTTGCATTGATAGCCTATTAGTTTTCTTTACTTGCCTTGATTTGGAAATATTTTATCACTTATCCACCTATATATATATTTACATGCACACACGAGTAGGAGTTAATATAACTGCATCCAGTGGAAGTTATGTTTTTTTCTTAGACCAAAGATGTAATTTTGGTGATTAAGAATCAGAAATTAATAATAAACAGAAACTGGATTATAACATGTGAAGTTGCTTGTATGGGATCACTCTTAAAGGAAATCTTAACCCTAACATAACATTAATCCCACATTAGTCGGCACAGAGAGCTGCTTAAAATGAGCCCACTCTCACTTCTGTGTGATCTTGTTTATGAGATATATGCAGAGTACGACTGGGGGTTGAGTACCAAGTAGCAATGCTAAAAGCTTGTGTTCAAGCCACACTAAGTAATAAAGGTAAGCGTGGCTTTAGAAAAGGCAGCTGCATCCAATTATAAATTGTTTGAAATGCAGCTTAATGTAAGTCTATGGCTCGCATAAAAGTCCCACTACAGTTAAAGGGGAACTAATGGGGGGGTACACCCCCATTAGTCCTGCCGTCCCCCTCTGCAGCCACTGAGTCTTTGAATATACAACCAATGGGAGGATGCCCTTCTTGCAAAGGCAATTTTCATAGGGTAGTATGAACCTATATATGGGTGGGAAAAAATACAAAGTTTGACAGTCCCTGCAAACTTTTTACACAAACACAGATAGAAAGGACCTGACTGTATTTTCTTGCCAGGGTGGAACTGGCTCATTCATTTTTATTGATCAGTCTATGTGTGAAAGCTCTGCATAATATAATTTAATTTATTACGAATGGAAGTTTTTTTTAACAGGCCAACATAACAGATTTTAAATTAAAGCTGGCATAGTAAATTTAATTCTAAAGTAGACCTACTATCTGGTACTGAGTCCTACAATAAATCTCTTCTGCTCTCAAATTAATAGAACGGCTAAAAAATATAAACCACATTACCTGAGATAACAAGGTTTTATTTAGCACAAATTATTTCCTTTCCATGGATTCATCTCAACCACTTTATTTATTTATTTCCCGGTAGAGTGCTGCCGGTCCAACCTGGTAATTCAGGGCCATCTGCTTTGAATTCTTCATGAGAAACGTATTAATTTCCGCCTTTTCTGTTTAATTTAATTTTTATCAGACTTACGTTGAGATCCTGCAAATTATTCCTGGTTTATCTAGACATTGGCTTTAACTGCAGCAGAGCTTGGTATTAACAGAAGTATTCAGTGTTATATATAGTGCACATACTGAGCCCATCGTTTAAACAGATTATCTTCTTATTGCTTATCTGACCTTAAATAAATTATTAGTGGTTTAAAGCAGTGGAGCAATATTATATTTTTTCCTCCTCTGAGTATCTTTGGGGAGGAGTATAGAATTTGTCTCCTTAGTTATATGAACATGTTATATTGATACCTTGATTTGACCTTTATTTTCATGTTTTTATTAGTCTGTTGTTCAGCTGTCTTCAAGCTGTATGGTTCTTGATGAACTACAACCTGATATATTGCATAACGGGTTGTAGATCATTGTTGCTTTTTTGATTCCATAAAGGGAATGTTCTCTCTTAAAACAAAAAAACTGGTCAACTGTCCTTTATGTGCCCCCAAACACAACTGATCTATTTTGCACTTTATAACCTGCATTACTAACCAGCCTTGATTGCAGTCAATCAAGCTGCGACAACTAACATCACAGCCTTGATTGCTTTCCCCTAAACACTGTGTCTGTGTCTGAAAACTTTTAATGAGATTTTGGATTGAGCAAAGGCAGTTTTTTTAATTTACTTAAATTATTGCGTTAAAGGGCAAAAGTCCAGCCCTAAAATAAAAACTTACATACAGGTAAATTACCCCCCAAACCCTAAACGGTAATAGTTTGAAATCTGAAATATATAAGTCTAACCTGAAATCCTGCACAATGTCCTGTTTCCCCTGTTTCTGCTTCCTGGTTCTTCCAGTTAGCAACTGTCAGTTATAGATTTCACAGTTGACATCACAGCCAATGACTAAATGTTATTCCCCTAGCTGCCTCTTCTGAGCATGCCCAGGCTCAGTACAGATTTCTAAATTGCTCAGTTTCCACAAGGCATCCAGAAGCATAGCAGGCATACAGTAATGAATTCATTGGACAAACTATGATGTATCAACATATTTTAAGGAGGCCATTCTTTCTAAAACATGTTATTATGAGGGTGGAGTTGTCCTTTAAAGCCTTGGACACACGTCCGATAGGACCTATGAGGAACGACCCCCAAGCACGTGGATTTGTGCATCAAATGGCCGTTATGCTCAGGTGCCCAAGCATGGCCATGTGTCTTGCGGTCAGTCAGAGGTCAGTCATCGTTCTAGTACACCAATGTGTCATGTTGAGTACACACATGGCAGACTAGTCCCAAATAGACAGTCATTCCATTAGAATCTGTCAGTAACATACTATGACACAACTGATTGACCTTCCCATGCTTTGTATGGGGAGTGATCCTTCAGGGGATTACACATTTCCACAATTCCTGTTGGCCAATAGCAACTGGAAATAGTTAGAAAATGTTTCCAGATCGATTTATTTTTGTGCCATATACATGTTTGACAATCAGAAATCAGAGCGGACGGAACTTTAAAGGGGAACTGTGGTCTCCAGACAAGTTAAGTTTGCATGAAAGGCCAGTTTCCTACCTTTAAAACGAGCCGTCAACCACCTCTTGTGCTCCACAGCCCAAGATATACAGAAATGACTGACCAGAAAATTAATGGGTGGGAGGCTGACTTGTGACATTTCTGAGGCTTCACCTGCACAGTGCCACCGGCGAGCACAGCCTCAGACTCTCTGCTGTGTGAAGTCCTGACAGAAAAGGTAAGGGAATCTACTGCCCTTCTATTTCACTGTGTGAAAACAGCCTTTTCAGGCAGAGTTCTCACTCTGCCTGAAAAGGCTGATTCCACAGAGTTTTCTGTAGGGGGGGTCTGAGTAACTCACGGCACCCACGAGTGGGCGGTGCTTAGGTACCCATGAGTGGATGGGGCTTAGGCACCCACGAGTGGACGGGGCTTGTGCACCCGTGAGTCGGCCGGACCACATGGACTGTAAAATAATGGGCCATGGGGGGCCAGCAACTGAAAGGAACCGTGGGGTCCATGAGTGGGAGGGACCAGGGGGCTGCAAAGGGGAGGAGACACAGGACAGATTGACAGACAGTTTCAGAGCAGGAAGTGCAGGGGACCTGGTGGTGCTGCTGCCATATCACACACAAAAATGTAAATATCTTCAAAATAAACAATGGAAATAAATTGCAAAAATTCTCAGGGGAGCAATTCCTATCAATTTACCTAAAGTCATTTTTGGACCACAGTTCCCCTTTAATAGCTCATAGCAGTTTTGCTGATTGATATGTCGGAATGCAGGTTATGATTAGTTTTTTTGCTGAACAACGATTGAATTTAGACACTTTTATTGTGTCACTTTGAGGTGCAAGCTTATTTAAAACGTGGTTATGACATTGGCTTTACCCACAGAGTGAGAAAAAAACTGACCAATTAGAATTATCTGAGAGGAGCAAGAGTATGAAAGTAATTGCAGGCCTTTCTGCGATTTTACTTGTGTCATAGAGCTTTTGGTTTGTATTTGCTTACAAATGCAAGTTAAAGAGTATGTCCGCCAGTTGTTAAATCTTATTTGTTTCTGTTTAACAGAAGAACAAGAGCTAAATGAGCTTTGTTTTCCCTTCTGTTCTCCAGTAAAACGTGCAGTAGAGAGGACAGAACTTATTAGGGATTGCCCCAGGCTTCTTTCGGACAGGTCCCAATGCGTCCAAGCTCCCTTGTGTGTGTAGGTGCGCACAATGCAAGGGAATGGGGATGCGTCGGAGATTGTCAGTGGTGTCGGAGACTGTCAGCGGCACAGGAGCGTTCTGTGTTCTCTCCTGCACGTTTTACTGAAGAATGGACCATTCTTCAGTAAAACAAAAACAAATAAGGTTTAAAAATCAGTCGACATACCCTACCGTATGTTTCCTGATGTGGCATTACAGATAAATGCACCACCAAGCAAACATACTCGCGCGATGCATGATCGACTCTCTGGCATTTGCACATGTGTACGTAGCTTGAGATGTTGTTTTACTCAGCAGTTTTTGGGCTGTAAATTAAGTCTGAACGTCTCCCTGGTTTGGAATACTAGGGCAGATTATTGATTGAGTGGGATTTAAAAACAGGAAAACATGGACCCATCATCTGAAAAATGACCTTTAAATCAGTTCGCTTTGGTCAGATCTGCACAGATGGATGTAGGGGATTAGGGCTCATCAGTGATTCAGATTGAAACAAAGAGTTCACTTTCTGTTGATAGGACAGGATAAACACTGTTAAAATCATTAATATTCCTTTAGCCCATGCAATGCTTCAGGAGCAAAATAAATAAAGCCCGAGCTGCAGTATTTACTTAACATTTACTAAATATTAATAAACTTGATCTTTTATACATCGGAATTGCATATGTTTCACAACTGGGACTTGAAAATGCGTTGACCTCATTTACTAATGGGCTTTAGAGAACTTGACATTAAAAGCTTTTTTTTTTTTTCTTTGGGTGAATTACACAACAAAGCTGCACTTTTTTAGAAGAGCTTTCTGGGGGTTTGGAGGGTTATTCTACAAACAAGATTAGTTTCCCTGGAGAGTCTTGCAGTTTTCACCATGTGCCCGACCAAAGCTAGGGGGTTCCCTCTGTCTGTATTGAACACATACAGGGAGATTCAATAAAAGTTCTTATTGTTTAAAATGGTGCTAATTTTGCCCCAACCAATCAGATCTTATTTAATATTTGTAAGCTTACATCTGATTGGGTGGGGCAAAGTTAGCACCATTTTAAACGATAAGAACTTTTATTGAATAACCCTGCAAGCTTTTATTCACTTCCTGCGCTTTCTTTATCTAATGTCATACATAGGTTTGCATTTTGCAAGCATTTTGCCACATCAAGAATTTCACTTTAGCAGGGCTGCAAAAGGGCTCTCTCGGTTTTCTGTATACAGTATCTACAGTATCTAGTTTGTATTCATCCTTTATTTTCACAATTTTTCAGTCACTTAAAAGGAGCTTATGTCTGCGCTTTCTATTCTCTCTATAGATGCCCTGATTTATTAGGTTCCAACACTGCAATGTAATAAAAGTTCTTATTGCTTAAAATGGTGCTAATTTTGCCCCAACCAATCAGATGTTAGCTTTCAAATGGAAGCTAACATTTGATTGGTTGGGGTAAAATTAGCACCATTTTTAAGTATAAGAATTTTAATTACATTGCCCTGAATTAAATGCTGCCCATAAACTGGCCCAATTTGATAGAGTCGAGATCGACTTGATAACTTGATAATAAATGCAAATTTTCCAGACCACTTATTTACAGTTAATGTGTTTGGCAGAATATGTTATAGCATTCAGAAATAAAAATATATATAACATGTAAGGTCCTGATTACTGGAGCCATCACCCCAACTTATTTATTATTAAATTATTTACATTTATTATTAGGCTTTGAATATCCTTTAAGATACAATTGATGAATGAAAAACATGCATGAAACTCCATAAAGGTCCTTAGTCAGGGGCCAAAACATTTCTGCACTATGCACCTATAGCACCAAATAAATTCAAAAAGTGCAGCTATGAAAAATCCCACAATAGAGAAGTAATTGGAAAGAAGAGTTGCACTCCCATATCAGCTGCAGATAAAAGCTTGTATTACAACGTGTCCTACATAAAACCACATCCTGTATTTAACAAGCATTGATAATACTGTATTATGTATATGCAAGCATCCATAGTGAACAACCATCTGTATGTGGACCATGATATTTGTATATACAGACCACAGGGTAATTTTACAAAAGCTTTTTTACATATTCATGAAGGAAGTCACCAATTAACTAGACATTTTTCTCTAGTTAAATTGGCCGATATTAAAAAGTGCATATCCAGAAACAAGGAGTTTTTGCAGCCACCCCAAGTATCTTTTCAATGAGAGATTACAACAGGCAGTTTGTTAGTAAGATCTGCCTTTAGAAAAGAAAAGAGGGATAGAGATACATTCTTGGAGTCACAGTGTAGAGGGATGAATCTGTGTAAGATGTGTCCAATGTAAGTATGTACACAAAACATTTTAACCATCCAAGACCTGAGGATTTATCCACTCAGGACACCAAGTGCTTTGTAACATCCTTTGGTGTCCCTGAGGGTTGCTTTATATAGTAGAAACAGTCCAGTCCATCAAATCATGCATCTCTCAACATAGATCGAGCATTAGAACTTGTGATTATAACTAATCTATAACTATAAAGCTAATCGCAGTAAAAGTGACCTGAAATTTATGGTGTTACAGGCAGCCTTCCCACCGTATAGAGAGGGTGACACTCTGTAGGTAATATGTAGAGAGAAATATTAATTTATAGGATATGAGGAAGGGGTTAAATGTATTAATTACGAGGTCATTTTCTGAGAATGCAGGTTAAAGGGTAGTGAGTAATTGTGAGGTGTGGGGTGCCATTTTGTCCTGCTTGGGAAGGGGAAATTTCACATCCCCCCTGATACGTTGCAATATATTTTTAGGACGTATGGAAGATAAATAAACAGAAACTGAATTGAATAACAAATACTGTGCAGTATCATATTGTATATATTTGGGGTAAGAAGCAAATCCCCATTCATACCAGCAGCAGGAGTGTAACATGTTAGTGGTGTGATGAATACATACACATAGACATTCTACTTTGGGAATCTGCAGCTAAAATTTAGGACATGAACATCTTGTTTTTTTCAGGATAAATCTGGAAAAACAATAATTCAATCAAATAAAAAAGCAATAACAAGTGTTTTGGATTTCTATTGACATTAATAGTCAAGGGGTTACATGTGAATACATTTCACTCAGCCTATAAGGATCGGTGGAGCATATTGTATGCACAAAGTGTACGCAGTGACCTACATTTAAATAGTCAAAGCAAAAAGTCAAAGGGATATGCATAAGCCGTAAGAAGAAAAGCTCTTCAATTCCCTGCAAAAGCCATGAAGCCTGTGGCTAAACTTTTCACTAATAAGCAACACCCCAGCTGCAACAACCCCCTCAGATGTTAGTGTTTTGGACCCACAATCCAGACAGCAGGTAACATGTCAGGAATCTACAACATGTGTCCAGTTACAGATTCCACGTACCATGCAGGGGGCTGCCTGGTACTGTACATACACCCCAGACACTGCTAGAGAGCCAATAGTTAAATAAAAGCAGTGATTAGCTTACCCATATGTGTATCTTTATTATGATCATTGTTATATGAAAGAGGTGAGAATATATTTATTATTTTCAATCATTGTAATGTAAATAAATTGTTATAATTTTATAGATTCTAAATATGTCCTGTACAAGTAACATAAAATTATATTTGCATTGTTAGAATGTACGTGTGTGGTCTTCTTTTTACCAAACTACTGAAGCATACGTGTTCTTTATATTCCTGTGCTAGAACTTACAGTAGGTGTAAGCATGTGTTATGTAATGTGTGTGGGCTTTCTATACACACAATATTTTAGTCTTTTAATATAATCAGATTCAATTAATAAAAGGAGTTAAGCTCCCTGCTAGGTTCCTGTCAGAACCTTAAATTACGTCTTCTAAACTACATTTCCTCTTAAATAGGATGTGAAAGACCAAGCGTTTGTGTTTTCCCTGGAACTCCTAGCTAGGGACCCTTTCTGTTTGTTAGGTCTTGCAATGTGAGATGCCAAGCAAACACAAGGAATTGCTTTCTTATTAGGTTGTGTTTACTCAAGCTGAGAGTTAAAATAATGGAAAGTCACCCCATTAGCAGAGATCATTTTCCTCTCGTTGCTAAATATGGCAGAAGGGTGATCATGGCCTGTAGCATATCTGGTTACCCCCGGCGTCCCTTAATAGGACAAGAAAGCCATTGCTGCTGTGCTTTATATTATTATTAATTTTTTAAACCCAAGCCTTTACAACTTAAGTTAACATCGTATATTCAGAATGTTATCCCCTTGAGTAATTTGTCTTCAGTTTTCCATCCAACCCATTTCCACACTGCTAAGCAGTTAAATTAAACGCTTGATCTAAATGCTTATTTCCAAGAGGGGGAGGAAGGTGTTTTCTCTTCTGGGAAGGACCAAGAAAAAAAAAAAAAGAAAAAAATAGCACTTTTGATTTTGATTAGATGGACGTGAACAACTAATGTTTAATACGGAAAGACGCATTTTATTATGGAATAAATGCACAAGATTACGCTATGCTCTTTCATTAGAGTGATTCTCAATCTGCAATCTATAGTGTAAGCTCTAGCACTGGTCTCTCCGGCATGTTACTATTAATCTAACCATAGCCATTATTATCCAGAGAAATAATCACAATAATAGGTATAAATATTCTGTAAGTTACAGAATTAAAAATGGGGGTTAGCTAAACTGTCATCAGTGTCACATGACTCAATTCAACTTTTGTTTTATAGAAAATAATCTGCCCCCTACATTAAATACAATATTAGACGTTACCTTGAACTGTATAATCTCTACCTTGGACTTTGTCTCTGTTTAGTCATGGAACACTTTGGCAATGTAGTAGCATAATTTATAATATGAGGCACATCTATTCTATAGTACTGGGATTCTCAAACTACCTTTCTACAGATGTTTAAAAATTACAACTCCTAGCATTCCTAGGCTTCCCTTCTATAGGAATGCTGGGAGTTGTAGTTTTTAAACATCTGTAGAGCCTTAGTGTGAGGATTACTGATATAGTATAACAATAAAGCAGGCCATACCTGTATGAATATTATAGGATGACTCATACTATCATCCAATGAATGATTTATTTGTTGTGGCTGGCAGTGATAATGGACTGTTATTCTAGTATATATTTATTATAGCAAGAATATTGCTGCATGTATGGCTTTCCTCTCAGAATTTAGTATCCTATAAATGGGGAAGACAAGACAAAGAAAAAAAGGAAGCCCCAGATACCTGCATCTCAGGGGTTCCAGTTATATGGTTACATACATAGCGGACTGAACCTTTAGCAGTGTAGAAGTAATATTAGAAATACACGTTTGTTGCAGTAGAAATGTTGGACTGGACAGATGGGAAAATCCATCTTTAAACTAGAAAAGATAGTTTTATGTTATGCTTAAAGGACCACAATTCTTTTCCTTCCACTTCCACCCAATTAAAGGACCCAGGGTGAGGACCTAAACACCCCTGGGTTTATCCTGCATAACTTGAATGAACCTATAACATGAACCTTCGTGTGGCCACCTCCACCCCCCCCCCCCCCCCATTTGCAGGGCCACATCTACCATTAGGCAGAGTGAGGCATTTGTCTCAGATGGCACCCCGGCACTGAAAAAGAAAGGTGGCAGACAGTGAGTTGTAGAAAAAAAAGTATTTTTCCTTGACCTGTCAAGAAAAAAAAAAAGAATTTTCCCCAGTAACAGATGTAATGTTGTTAAAATCCTTTTATATGGTTAGGTTAGCTTTATTAAGTTTGTTAGACTGGTTAGGTTAGTTAGGGCCCTGCTGAAAGAGTCTACCTTGACATGGTGGAAGGCTTAGAAATCTTTTGGCTAAAATCTTTTATACTACAGAAAGTATGGTATTTCTAATGTATTGTAACAGTGTAACCAACATGTATAGCACAGGCTATAAAATAAGTTAATTTGATTTGAGCAACAAAAACCTGAAAGGAGCAATATGGTAGGAGCAACACAAGCTGTTTGAGAAAGGGATGTAATATCTGTTTCTAGTCATTAACATTATTGCTAATTGACTGTCTGAGGAACTGTTTAAATACCAATGTGATGGGAAGTTAAAAATCATAAAACTTTAGCCATGCCCACCCACAGAGCCACACCCATTCTAATATAGCGGCCGCACACAAAAGGGCGGCAATGAAGTTTGGCTCAGGCAGCAAAAACCCTAGAAGTGCCCCTGCCCATTTGGCCACGGGACTGAAGCAGGAAGTGGAGCGAGATGGGGAAGGTAAGTATTAAAGCCTTGTTCGAGTTATGCAGGCTAGGTTTTAGGTCCTCACCCTGTGTACAACTGACCCAAAAAAGAAGAGGATCAAGGCTGAGGTAAGTATAATTGGTCTTCAAAGAAGTAGTTCAGACTGAAACACGGTATTTCAGATTTTAAGCCACTTGTGGGAAGTTTGTAAACTATTTTATTTCAACAAGCCTTGAACTTTACTCTCCCTGCCCCTTTGCAAGGGGTGATTCCCGAGGTCCATATTAGTGATAGTGGTGAGGAGGAGGTACAGTATAAGGATCATTGAAGTGAAATATTATGCTGGTTTTTACAATGGTCTGTCTTTAGTTATTACAGTTAATTCAGCAGTTTATGTGCTGTACATCAAAAAATTTTTTAGTCTGAACTAATGAGATAGCGACACAAAGGACGATAACAAGATCAATATTTTGCAAAATGTGAGAAAAAGGGGTTGGCCAGGGAGTTTTAGCATTAGATGGTTTTTACATGTGGAGAAAAGAAATCTCTTATAAACTCACAGATCAATGGTGGCCATAAAGGTTGCTTATCCGAGAACGACTAGATTATATAAAGCTATGTGTTATTCTGAGCTGCATGTTTACATAACAGTGGGTTCTCCAAAAACAACAGGGTAGATCTCAATAAATAAAGAAGCTCTGGTACCAGCGCAAGACTGGGAACAAGCACTGAAATGGTTTTCATGTATTAGCCAAAGTCACAGAGATGTTTTCATTTATAAATGTTATTTGCTACTCTTGCAGTATCAGTCATTTTAATCTGAGGCTCACCAGGCATTAAATTAATGTAGCTTTTCATTAAAATACCGATGTTAAATCAAAAATGCCAGCCTTGCAAGTGCCTAATGTGTATGCTGATACTGTGCTCTAACAAACTGGACAGTGAGGATTTGCTAAATAACCTATAAAACAGGGTTATATTAGCATTTAAAATATTCAGGTATTTTTCAACATGTTTTCTCCTAAAAATAGACATGTAATTTAGTCAGTTCCAACCATTGACATTCTGTGCATCATATATCACTTAGCCTCCATGTCTAAATACAAATGCACCAACCAATCAGCTCTTTTCACTGGTATACTGCAGTTTAGACCATCTTTGATTAGTTGGTGCAGATAAAAAAATGTGCAAACTTTTGCTCTTATGATTACCAAGGCCTCATAGCATGTGAATATTGTACAATAAGGCATCATTATGCTCCTTGTAATACTATGTTTAAACTGTGCAAGATTCATTACTGAACTTTAAAGCCCACGTGTTAAAACATAACAGCCTTGTCAAAGTGCCAATGCTTAATTTAATCTTCTACCTATAAAAATAACGATCTTTTTGTTACACATATAAGTGATGGTCAAAAAATAAAACCTGTGGGTTCTGCTGAATATAAATACATCTCACCATGCTGTTTGATTTGACACAGGAATAAGGGCTGATAAGGGAGGTTTAAAAGCAGGTCTCCATTTCATTATAGTTTTAAAATTACCACAGCGTAGCTCATTCCAGTGTATTGAAGTATCTAAATGCTGGAATATAGTACACAGCACAAGGATGATATGCATGAAAGGAGTTAGAACTCTTCTGAATAATGGTAGTCCAAGAACCACATTTCTTATTAAGAAAAAGTAATTGCCCTAATATAATTTGCTGATTAGTATATTGGGTAACTGGCATGGGGATTTGCCCTTGTTTGTACATCAGGCTTGTCTACAGCCAAGATATGCAGACTGTGACTGTGTTACTAGTTAGGACAAATGGGTTTGATACTGTAGACCTTTCATAAGTTTGCTTCCCATTACCAATTAATTTGCCAAGTGGATGCTACCTAATGTACAAGGATACATTTTTAATGTAGTATGCTGGAACATTCCATAATGCCTGCAAATTAAAGGACAATTATACTCACCATTTCCCCAAACCAAAGCTGCAGAGTACCCAGGGTGAGGATCTAAATCTTTTAGTCCTTACACTGGGTACTTTCCCTAACTCCTGCAATACTTACTGAATGTCTCCTTTAGCAATCCGCTTAGTCCCTCCTATCTTCCACTGTCTGTGACAGTCCGCAGTGCAGGAGGAAGACATGCCTCCTTGCAGAGCGTGCCTTCCCATTGGCTGTTCTGCGATCTGTCACTTACATGGGAAGAGAGGAGGAATGGAGTGGTGCACTGTGGAAAAGGGAAAGTTAAGTATTGCAGGAGTTACCCGAAGAAGATAACATAGCGATTTAGGTCCTCACCTTGGGTACTATGCAGCTATGGAGGAAGGGGGTTGAGTATAATTGTCCTTTAATGGTCATAGATATCTATTGGTAGTCATGTCCCTGTTGGTTTGTGCTATTGAAGGCTCCCTTGTAGACAATGAGTAGATGTGCCATGATGTATTTAATGGCTGTTAAAAATTCACTGCTTATTATCAAGGTCTAATATGCAATATACTTAATTTTATGGGGCTTATGTACCAAGAGGTAAACATGACTCTCAGCCAATCACAGACGTGGCTGCCGGTCTGGCCCCTAATGCTACTCCATTCCCGGAAATAGCATTAGAGGCAGAGGCCAAAGGAACAAATCTTGGTAAGTAAGTTTCTGGGCACTTTTTAAACTTACAAACATGGCGGTTAGGGTTGCAAAAGGGTCCCCTGCACTACAGCAAAAATTATATTTTTAATCTGAAGCAACCAATCAGATGTAAGATTTTTACTGGTCCATAACAAAAACCATTTAGCAACATCTGATTGGTTGATGCAGATAAAGAGAACAAGCAAATGTTTGCACCTCTTGGTACATAAGCCCTTAATGAGTCTAATGCATTAAAATATTCAAAATTTTGCCTGTGCTATTAATTTGCATTAACCAATCAGATGTTAACTTTTTACTGGCTTACTGCATTTAGGTTGATGCAAATTTATAGCACTGGCACCAGACCTTTAATTCTCAAAAGAGGTGGTAGAAGTATTAGTAAAAAAAAAAAAAAAATAGTAACATAATAATAATGTCTAAGTAAAAAATTCTTCACTTAACTTTTTCTTGAAAAAATAAGATTCTACTTTGTCCATTATATTTTTTTTTTGTTTTTTTTGTTTGATTGTAGAAACAGATGGACCTCTTTGCTTCTTTGATCCAGTGATGCTGAGCTTATTTACTTTTCTGTTTTCTGCCCTATGGCTGAGGATAAAAATGCTTTGATTGACAGATTTGTAAAAAAGGCCAAATTATCCCACCATTACGTTTTTTTTAAAACACTTACCCTAAGTACTGGAACACAGAATTAGCCAGGTGACCTAGTTTTAACAGAACTACCAGTACAGAGGTTTTATTACACAACATATTAACAACCATGATGTAAACAATACACAGAAAAAACCCTTTATAAAAAATGCCATAGTATTAGGGGAATAAAAAAGGAAGGTATACTGGAAACATTGCATTAACTCGATGCTGGCAGGTTATGGTACTGTATATAGATGATAAATCCAAGGGACTAATTTGGGTGATATACAAATTTCAAGCATCTAAAATGTGTCCGCTATTGTTTATCGTTATCTCAGCACAAGCTGAAGTTATTAGATTTCTTGCCATGTTTGGATTCACCCACCACCTTATTTCAAGGTGACTTTAGGTGGTGGGTGCTTGAACTACTAAAAAAAATGTCTGTGGGAAAATTTAAAGATGGCGAGTTTTATTCCAACAGCAGTTCCACGGGATTTATTGAAGTTCAAAAAAATCCAGTTTGAACCTAATTGAATCAGAATTTTTAGAATTTTTGATAGGACTTTTGGTTTTCCTGATGGAATTTTCTATTGCCTTAAAAATTTAGATTTTCGATTTTTCAGAGAAAAGTTTAGTTTCAAAAATTTCTAAAAATATTCTGTTTAATGCTACAAATCTTGATACAAGACTGCTTACATGGTGTAAAGGCATTTAAGGGTTGAAAAAGCCAGGCCATTAACCTGCAGGGAATGTTTTATAATGGAATATTTAATTTTGAATCAGTGTTATGACTTCTGGGTAAAAAATCCAAACCTTTTTGCTGATTAACGAATGTGTTTCCAATGCAGAATAACCAATCTGTATGTGTTGATAAGACATTTTAAAGAAAAGTTGGGTTCTACAGAGGCAAAAGCAAATGAATGTGCCTAATTGAACAATCATATGATAGGGAAGTGGGAGTAGTAGGTCTAATGTTTCTATTAAAATGTACTCAACCCCCTCCCTCCCCCAAAAGCAATAAGTCTCCCTAACCCCTTTATTAAACTGCAGGTTTTATTATGATCCCAGAGGATGTTGCTTCTGAGTATCATTTTTCTTATCAAACTGCAGTCTCTTCTGAGCAGTCAGTAGATTTACATACTCTTGGATGATTATTTCAGGTACAGAATCTTGTGTTTAGCTGCTGTGCATTGTAAAATCCCTAGTTTAGTAAACATTGTAACACTTAAAGGGCATGTCCACCCCTAAATTCATTTTTTAATATTCTGCTCCCCCATGTCCCCCAGCCCCAACCGCATGTTTTCTTTTTTTCCAAAAGCTCCCCAAACTCTTACTTACCTCCCCTCGATCCTCCGCCGCACTGCCGGCCCTCTGCTTGCGAAATGCAAGCAGAGGGGCGGGACCGGCAGTTGCGTCTGTGATTGGCTGAGCGGCAGCCAATCACGGAGCGGCTGCCGGTCATTCAGTGCAGCGGAGGAAAGCGGAGAGGTAAGTAAGAGTTTGGGGAGCTTTTTTAAAAAAAGAAACATGCGGTTGGGGCTGGGGGACATGGGGGAGCAGAATATTAAGGTTTTAACGCTAGGGGAGGATAGTAGAACGGGAGGGAGAGGGAGGGAGAGGGAGGGGGAAAGGGCTGCAGTGCGCATGGCAAATATCTACCGGAGGCTAGATAGCAGGCGAGACCTCTACCTCCTGGTGGTTAGTTTTGAGACTTTGGGGTGGGGGTTTACAGGAGAACCCTATGGAGCTGGGATGTGAGGTAAGGATTAAACTACACACATGGTGGGGCCAGTAGTTGGGGGATTATAGTTTTGGGGTGGACATGCCCTTTAAGAAGGTTAAACAGATTTTGCAGGACCTACATTTTTGCTTATCCTTAATACCTGCAGTAATATTGTATTCACACGAATTAACAGAAACAACAAATCAACTTAGATGCAGTACAAGCATTAAAAATAAAGCATTCAAGTGAAACCTCCATTGCCATTTGTCTATTGTATTTGGGGATAATGGGGTAGTCAATACAATTTTTTTGATTCTATAATTCCCATGTGTAAATTAGGTAGTAAGTTATTCTAGGCTGTTTACGGACCCTTTTCACCCATTTAATGAAGATGGTAGTAGTTGTGTTTAACTCTTTAAATTGACATACAGTATGCTATGCAAAGGTAACACACAGTTGTATGGGACTGGTCATATGGAAGCTTTACTGTAAAAATGACTTTGCCTTATCTTAATCTAGAAATAAATACTTGTCCCTAGCTATTATTCTGAGATGTGTTGCTGCATGCTTTCATTCTAGTACTTGTTTGCTTAGCCTAATTATTCCCCTTCCACTCTTAACCGACCCCTATTTTTATCTGACATGATTTTCTGAAAAGTCAAGCATGCTCAGTAATCCCTATGAGTCAGCAATGAGGGGGATTTCAAACCATGCAATTCACACATTCAAACGGTCACTATTTCAGTTACAGCAAAACTGCACAGCAGAAGAAATTATGATAATAATGCTTTTGATTGACAGCTGAAATCTTAGATGTTTCTAAAGATATCTAAAGAAATATGGGAGAGATCAACAAGAAAGGTACAGTGATAGTTGGTAAGAATAATAGCTTTCAATAAAACTTAATAAAAAACTAAGATTTCATTTGTTTTTTATGGTATTTTGAAATCTCTATGAATGTGAGAAACCAGCTATCAGCAGCACTGCTGTTAGAACACAGGGGCACCTGTGTTTTTAGTGTTCAGTCAGTTTAACCACCTGCAGAGAGCATGCTTCCTACTCTACAGGTTATTTGTGAATATCTATTATAAGGTCTTAGAGTCAGGACCCTCAAAATAAAGCAGTGATCCATCTTTATTAATACATTTATCTTACAACACAAAAAAGAAAACCCTAATTATTATTAATTATAGCATAGTAGACATTTATAGAACTTTTCCGTAAGTGTAGATATCTTAAGTCTTTGAAGAAGAAAACAATATTTTAAACAATAATTTATATATGTTGAAAAAAAATCACAGAAAACAGAGTTTTGGACTCTTCAGAGTTTCCAGTCATAATTTTTCCAGTTTCCATAAAAAAACATATATAAAAAATGAGTAAGTCCTTTTCAGGTTATTTTACGCTTAGCACTACATCACCCACCAGGCAGATAGATGAACAACCCCTGACCGAACGGATACACACGCGCGACTATCAGCCGAAACGGACGGCCGTCATGGGTGTTTGTCAGGATTGGGGATCGGTCGGAGGTCTGGGGGAAATCATTTAGAATAATGGGCAAGTTAGCAGTTCAGGAAATAACTTGTATTTTTTTTTTTTGTTTTTTAGCTCGCTTTTAAAAATCTGTGGTCTTTAGAGATTGCAGTTAAAATCCATTGCAGTTTACATTCATACAATTTTTACAATAACCAATACTGAACTGTGTTTTGCTACCAATGCTATTGAGCATAGATGGCTGCAGTCTTTACTGGTTTTAAAACAAACACCAGCATGTATTTACAATAAAGGTCTT
This sequence comes from Hymenochirus boettgeri, assembly GCA_019447015.1. Taxonomy (NCBI): domain Eukaryota; kingdom Metazoa; phylum Chordata; class Amphibia; order Anura; family Pipidae; genus Hymenochirus; species Hymenochirus boettgeri. The sequence continues at coordinate 41,702,692 of CM033470.1, read as the reverse complement.
GCCTTTGCAAGAATTTTACATTTGGATTGAAATATATCTTTCCAATTTGATTGCTATAACATACAGTCTAAAATGTGATCCTATAAGTAATGATCAATGGTGAACAAGACAGTATCAGCTATGGTTTCTATTGATCAGTCCCCTCATGATATTATTTCAGCCAATACATTATAGCTTTATAATTCAAATAAGAAAGTAATGCAAATGCCCTTGTTACCCACAGGTTTATTTCATAAATCACCCAGCAGCCACAGCAAAGAGAGAGATGAGACACATTAAGGGTTATTCAATAAAAGTTCTTATCGTTAAAAATGGTATTAATTTTGTCCCAACCAATCAGATGTTAGCTTTCAAATGTTAAATAATATCTGATTGGGGCAAATTCAGCACCCTTAACGATAAGAACTTTTATTGAATCTCCCTGAATTTGTTGTAAATGTATATGGGGATTGGAAGTTTAAGACATTAGTGTGCCTATACAGTATGGAGAAAATGATTGACATTTTTGGCAGACAGTATATTGTAAACTAGGGTAACAAACTGTCCTGTTCAGTTTATATAAAGGAAATAGCACAAACATCTCTCTGAAACACAAGAACTGTTAAAATAGACAGGAAAGGCTGAAGTTTAGAGCCTTGAAAGTTAAGAAGAAAATATCTGAAAGCGGATCTTAACCACACGCGCTTCATCAGTAGTCAATTTATAAAATAAGTGATGAGCGTGCAACATTGCTTCATAGATACTTAATAATGTATGAGAAGATATGGATCCTTGTAACGATATCTATTAAAGGTAATGATACATAACCTCATGACAGTAGATGATGCTTAAGCAGGAACAATAAAGCAGCTTTTAAAATGAGGTTTTAAAATCACCTACATCACATGAATTCAAAAGGAATCCAAAAGCAATGCTTTACATCTTTACATTCCAACTTAAAGGGCATGTGCACCCTCAAAACTAAAATTTAACCCACTACTGGCCCCAATGTGTAATTTAAAAAAAATCCTTACCTTACATCTCTGCTCCTTATGGTTCTCCTGTAGTACTTGTCCAAAGTCCAGAACACTGAAGTGTAGTGGGTGTCTTCCTGTGGTGAAAGATTTCTGCCTCCTCCTTGTCCCCTGTGAGGTACTGTGACATGCACAGGGGAGCCCCCCACCCTCCAGGTCCCTCCATGGCTGCCTCACCTCCAAGCTATAAATGTATTTTCTGTAGTATAGAGCATCCCTGCCCATCCCCAACCGCAATGTTAGATTTAAAAAAATGCATCAGAAACTTACATTGCTCGTTCCCCCGGCACTCTGCATTGCTAGCAGCCACGTCTGATTGGCTGCCTCTCATACAAACACAGATGGGGTTGCTGGTCCGGCCCCTGTTTGCAAGTTCCGGCAAAGAGAGTGCTGGATCAGATACAAATACATTTTAATTGAAAAGTTGGGGCCCTTAGCTGCATATTTAAAAAGGTTTAGTAACTTTTTGCCACCGCTATCACAGCCGTTTTAGGTGCAATCTCTAAAGCACCAATAACTGGCTGCAAAAAGTCATTGCTGCCACCTAACGTCACTTCGCTTATCGGCGCATATCACCATGCATCGCTGAGGTAACCACTCGACCATATTTATAAACTGTCTGAAGTAGTAAAAATGCACAAGTGGCATTGTCAGAAGGTGTCAGTACATTGTGTTTACCATTGTGTTTTCCAGTACAAATAAGGGTCCAAGGGGGTATTAGACTGTTTTCCTGCATTTCCTGTAATACGATTGATAATTTCCAATGATCGCTATTTGAGGGTTAATGATCACTTTTTCAGGTTCCATTTTTCTATTTCCCACTTAAGTCAAACGGGGTCTTATTTCAACTTTCAAATACTTGAGTGTTTTTTCTGCTTAAGTTTAATGTTGGCAAATTCTCGGTTGCAGCCCTGGTCTGGTTATGGCTGATGATATAGAGAAAATGATTTGCGTTGTTGTCGTCACACATCGCCATTTCTACCGCTCCACAACTTTTGAACTTTGGGGCAGTTTAGTGGTCCTTTAAAATAAACAGTGGTGTAGGTTGGAACTAATAGGTGGAAATAGACAACATTGGAATATGCTACATAATAATTGTACAATTACATTTAAATACTACCAAAAGGCTCTTAAAAAATTTCTTGCATTTTGCCTTTCCAGCTTCCATTTTTTTTTTATCTGGTTTGTTTTCTATAAATTTTCCTCTGCCTTGACTTAGTGTTAGCTGGTACACCGTATGAACAGGAATGAATTTTATCGAACGAAGGAAAAAAGTACGTTAGAGAGTGAGAGGGAGACAAAACAGAAAGGACATAAATGGACACTTCAAACTCACAAAGCTATTACCTTTCAGAACAAGGGTTATTCTTTATAATTTGTTGTGCAGTGCTGTAAGCCTGTATTGCTATATGTAATACAGTGCTATAAGTACAAAGGAAAGTTATGGCCTTTCAAGAAAAGCCAAGCAAATATATTTAAGAAGGGGAAAAAAAAAATGAGATACAGTAGTTCCATATGTTTTAAAGAAGCGTCAATGTGCCCTTAATTCTATGGTCTAATGCCCTTCTGTGCTTGACAGTCTTACCTATGGCTATATGGTATGAAATTAAAGAACCTTATAGAAATATGATTTTTAACCAGTTCCAGCATTTTCCTCTTCTATAGAATCTCTAACCTTCCTCCCTTCCAGGAAGAAACCAGAATTTTAACCCAAACCTTGTTTTGGGTCAAAATTACCGTTATTTTGCAGGTGGAAACCACCAAGAAGATTTTATGCAACATTTTTGAAATTTTGACCGTTGACTCCAGAAATCTCACAGTTTTGACTTTTGAAATTATGTGGTTAAGACATACCTGTTTCTCTGGCTGAAATTCTGTTTAAAAACTGGAACATTTTCACAAGAAAACCAATAGAACAAACCCCTCTGTGCATTGACCTCTTCTTGGTTTTCTTGTTGGAGAACCTCCCCCAAAATGACTTAGAAGAATGACAAATTCCAGCATACCAGAATCCCAATCTACTATATCTGTATGCACGTACCCACCTGTTGTAGTCTTCTACTGAAGCGATTGACATCATGGGTGAAAGGACAGTGCAGGATTGTGCACTAGTTTAGATGTTGGTAATAAAGTCTCTTATTTTTATTGCAGTTTGGATGTTGATAACAATTGACCGGTCACTATAGGGCAGGCACACGTTGTTATTCTATGTTTTATCACTAGCTTGAAATACCCACAAGATGCTTCTATGTCTGTAAAGGATCTTATTTGTTATCAGTTCCTACTGCAATTGTAGAGGAGCTTGACCTAAGAAGAAAAATACATTTCCTTTTTCTACACTGGGTGACTTTTCCTTTCCTATATATTTTGATTTGAGTAAAAACATGGTTTTACCTGATAAACCTTTTCCCAAAGCCCTACGATTAACAGTTGTTGGGTAGGAGTTAAGTTAGTGTTGAACACTAATATATTTCATCTTTGGTAAAATATTCAAGATGATTAAATGGCATTAACATCTTGCTTTATATACTGTGAAAGTCTAGAAACCACAAAACCCTCTATTAGTAGCATCACACCTTGCATAACATATTGGCATACACACTAACTATTGATTGGGCGTGCAAAAATCAATAGTGTGAAAATGTATGGATATACTTCCATTTTTGTGTTTTAATTGTAATCAATATGGGCACACATTGTCATGATGATATACAACTTAATATTGACGTACGGGCTTGGAAAACTCTAATGTTTTCAGGTTGTTGGAATGTTGTTATTTATGTTAAGTGGAAGGTTTTTTTTATATTACTGGAGGGTAAGTCAGGAATCAGGAGGGGGCCTGTCAGATAGTGGAGGTAATGGATTTATCTGGTCTTTCTTTTGTTCTGTTATAAAATTCTGATTTTTAAAATGAAGGCTACATTTCTGCTTGACTAATCCTGGCCTGTGCTTTACAAAGCTACGCCGGGTTTGTTGCTGTATGGTGTGTTTTTTTTTTCTTTAAGAGGAATTATTCAAATAATATCACATGCTGTTTGTAGATATATAATATTTATTATATATATATATATAATATATATATATATATTGGAATGGCCTAGGTAATCTACATGTTTTTTCTATTTTAAAAGTCTATTAATGGTTACCCTTTGCATTAATGTATTCCCGTATTTATCTTATATTCAACATTAGTTGCTAGTAGAGATGGATAGGACCGGAGAGCTGTGTTTTTTCATGGAAAGCAAAAACTTAAATTTTAGCTGTGAAACGTATTGACGGCAATGGAGGACAAGATTTCACATAGAACACAATTTATTTTAAAAGCTAAGAAATCAATATTACTGTGCAAATTAAAAAGTAATCTGAAAAATGATCCATTGGCCCAATTTTTTTTAAATGGCATATCCACCCCAGAAATAAAATCTATACTTGCCTTTCCCACCCCACCCCAAACCCCTAGATTGTTATAGTTTCTTACCTTATAATACTTACCTTTCCCTGACGTGCTTCTCATCTCCTAAATGCATCACACCAGGGATTCCAAACTATGACACTCCAGATGTTTTGAAAACTACAACTCCCAGCTTTCCTAGTCTTCCCTTTGCAGTTGAGGAATTCTGGGAGTTGTAGTTTGTAAACATCTGGAGAGCCGTAGTTTGAGGATCGCCTGCATTTCACCATCATGGCTGTGTCTTACTTCTGCATTCCAGAAACACCTCTTCCTTTTCATTCATCTTTCTCCTAAAGGGACACTCTTATATATGCAAATACATATGTTTTATTTAAGTTTATTATAAATTCACAACATGGATCTAGCACACATTATATCTTTATGACTGCAAGGTCTGAATGGGTTAAAGGAAATGCCAATTATGGAGAGTAGTTAGAAAAATACAAAATAACAGAGTGATGGGGTAATATTAGTGAATGTGAAATGAAGACCGTTTTAAAAAGTTTGTAATGTAAAGAGCTTTTCTTATTTCGTAATGATTTCTGACTCATTATATACAGTACATTTTATAAAGTGTAATTGTTCTAAAGTGTTTTAGAAATAAGTGCAAGTTAAACCTTTATGACAGACAGATAACATGTCTCTTATTTGAAAAGAATGCATTTTTTCATAAATCGACATTTGGAATATTCTTTAACATAAAGACACAAAACTGATCACAAAGTAACTAAACTTTATTTTATGTGTTGACACAATCTTAATTATAGCAAGAATAGCAATTTAACACTATACAGTAAATGCATTTATTTAAAGGGCAGTCCCCCCCCAAAACTATAATCCCCCCAACTACTGGCCCCACCATGTAGTGTTTTAATCCTTCCCTCACATCCCAGCTCCATAGGGTTCTCCGGTAGTGCCCCCACCAAGTCCCAAAAACTGCCCACCAGGAGGCTAGCAGGTCCATATAGGACACTGCCTGCTTCCTGGCCAGGTAGATTTTTGCCATGCGTACTGCAGCTCTTCTCCCCTCCTCTCCCTCCCTCTCCCTCCCTCTCCCACCCTCTCTCGATTCCCTCCCCCTAGCGTAAAATGCTTATATATGGTATTCCCCAAGGGCTCCCAGCCCCAACCGCAATATTTGTCTTTTAGAAAGCTCCCCAAACTTACTTACTTCCTCTCCTCTTTCCTCCGGCGAAGTGAGCTGCCGGCGCCGCGTCCGTGATTGGCTGCCGCTCAGCCAATCACAACGCGGCTGCCGGTCCCGCCCTTGCTTGCATTTTCTAGCAAGCAGAGGGCCGGGAGCGCGGCGGAGGAAAGAGGAGGTAAGTAGAGTTTGGGGAGCTTTTTAAAAAATAAATTATGCGGTTGGGCTGGGAGCCCATGGGGAATACCATATAAAAAAAAAAAAATTGGGTGGACATGCTTTTTAATAGCCAGTTTGGCTGTCATCAGTGTTGTGAAGGTTCTCATTCATTCATCTAGGTCATGGTAGATTTTGTAGTATTCTGTTAATTAATTTGACTTAAAGTTTTGTTTCTTAAAAATGTGTCGCCATCTGCCTTGCCTCATTTCTCAATTCAAAATCAAGAAAGCTTTTTGGATGACTAGAAAAACTCTTTCTCCACTTTATGTCCACTTCATTACTACAGATATTTACAGGGAATGATATAAAAGTTCTAATTGTTAAAAAGGGTGCTAATTTTGCCCCAACCAATCAGGTGTAGCTTTCAAATGTTAAATGATATCTGATTGGTTGGGACAAAATTAACACCATTTTTAATGATAAGAACTTTTATTGAATCTCCCTGTTGGTGTTTAATAAGGTTTTGAAATTTGAAGTCACGTGTCATATTTTTTCAGGTTTTGCCCCAAAAGCATTCATCATGTTTGACACAGTGAAACCCATTAATCTTTGAGAATAAGCCCTGCTTTTCTAGCATTTCCAATGCAGTTTGCCTCATAGCAAATTGGTACATCTTCCATCTATATTTCTTTGTTTCATCATTGTTTTTCTAGGGGAACCTAAAGAACTTTAGAAAAGAACATCTACTCCACTCCCCTTGCTTATCTTCTTCCAAACTGCTAAGTCTTCACTTACATAAAGGGCATGTCCACCCTTCTAAAAATTTTTTTTATATAATATTCTCCTGTCCCCCCAGCCCCAACCGCTATAGTTTTAAGTTAGAAAGTGCCCCAAACATTACTTACCTTCCCTCTTCCCCTCCGCCGCACTGACAGCCCCTCTGCTTGCGAGAAATACAAGCAGAGGGCGGGACTGGCAGTCGCGTCTGTGATTGGCTGAGCGGCAGCCAATCACGGACGCGGCTGCCGGGAGTTCATGTGCGGCGGAGGAAAGGTAAGTAATATTTGGCACACTTTCTAAACTTAAAGCTATAGCGGTTGGGGCTGGGGGGACAGGGAGAATATTATGTATTAAGAAGTGTTCTCTCAGAATGACATATTTTACAAACTTCAGTATAATAAACTCCCCTGTGCCCAGCCCCCAGGATCCCTTTCTTGTGAAAAAAATTCTGCTGTAGCCTCTGCAATCTGCTTGTAAAGTTCTGCTCTTTTGGGGGTGTGGCCACCACTCCTCACTGCTTTTTTTCCATTTGCATATTACTAGCATGTTATAACCCGCCCCTTTTGACCCAATGACTAATAGACTTTCCCTCTCTTCACATGCATACATAAGCTGTATCAGATACAGTTTACTGTACACAGAGGGGAATATTAACACAGCTCAGCTACAGACCTTAGGGATCACTTACACACAACTTACACCTCACTTGGTACTAAATAATGAAATAAATATATATATTTATTAATGTTTTATATTGTTTCTATGTTTGTATACAGCAGTGCGTTACTGTCAGTCTGTCAGTGTGTTTGTGTCTGGTTTTGTCAGTGTGTTTGTGTAAATGTGTGGTCTATCAGTGTGTTTGTGTAACTGCGTGTACAGCCCTTTCCCCTTCCCATAGTGCCTGTGCATCGCTTTCAGTGTTGCATAGTAGTGTAGGTAAGAAGAGACAGCTTTCCATGATGCACAGCCATTTCCATTTCCCATTGTGCCTGTGCATTGCTGTCATGTGGCATAGTAGTGTACTTAGGAGAGACAGCCATCCATCACGCACAGCTCTTTCCCCTTCCTATAGTGACGGTGTGTCACTTTCAGTGTGGAAAAGTAGTGTAGTGGAGACAGACTCCACGATGCACAGTCCTTTCACCTTCACAGTTTCTCATAGTGCCTGTCATCCTTCAGTGTGGCATAGTGTAGAATGTTATGTTCTGTAAATCCTAAATGGTTTTCAGCACTATTCCTTTAAAAAGCTGGTAAAATTCCTGCAAAACTAAAGCCAGCTGTTCAGTGAACCTAACCTATGTCTGCAGTAAATTTGTTGTAGGGGTATAAACATGAGTTGTCATCTCTGGCCTGAAAAACACACACACACAGATTTCTGCTTAAAGATTTCAATTAATCTCTCCCATTTTATTACCTCTGTCCCACATGGAAGGTGGAAAGGACTATGTAATAGGTGAATCTCTGAGCAGGTAGAATGATGCATCAACTGGGTAATCCCTTTGATCTCTGTTTGGTACCAATGCATTGGGCTACAGAAAGGGTTTTTACAATCACTTGTTGAATTCTATTGCTGGTCTCTGATTGTGAAGGGACTGATCCTGTCGCTGCATCAGGTAGGCTGTGCTCTGAATACACTGCAGGCTGCCTGGGGTATTGTGGAATTTTGCATTCCTGGTAAGTGGTCTGGGTATTTTACATTTAACTCTGTTTTGATCATAATTTCTACTCATTGCCCTTTCTCTATTGTGGAAACTGGATTCTGCATTGAAATAAATATAGACAGGGGATTACTTCCCCTTTGATTTTATCCTGCACAAAATCCTGATAGGACAACAGCTCCCTACTTCAAGGCTCATTGGGATTCTGTGTATTGCAAGGTGCCAGTCTACATAGGGAGCCCAAGGGATCTGGGCAGAGGGGATTGGAAGATTGGAAATTGTGCAACGGATTAACCCTGCAAGTACCAGAGCTTGAGACTCATGGACGACAGCACTGTTCTGGGAATGGACACACACCACCACACACACCACACCACCCACCTCCCGAGATCCATTTTGCTGATAGTCCTCACGAACCCTTCTCCACCAGGACAGTACAGCTGCTACCCTCCCTTCCACAGCAAACCTATTTGCGCAGATATCATTATGCGTGAGCTCACCTGTAACAGCTCGTCCCCGTTACCTGCATGCATACACACTAAGGAGGGGAGGTCACCGATTCTCGACTTCAGTTGGCCTCTCAATGCGCTTGCGCCACGGAGACAGTGTAGTCGCTAATCTGCCTGGGGGCAGAGAGAGAAAAGAGGAGAGCTGTTACCGGGAATAGAGCATCACACACAAACCAGATGAGAGGTATGGAACCTGTTTAAATTAGTGTTTGTTCTGTGTATTCTAACTTATTTTCAGCACTGAACTATTCCTTTAAGGATTTTACGCTAGGGGGAGGGAGAGGGAGGGGAAGGGAGGGGGAGAAGGGCTGCAGTGCCATGCCAAACTTCTCCCTGAGGGAGAACTTTGGAATGGATTTACTGGAGAACCACTTGGAGTTGGGATTTAAGGTAAGGATTTTTATTGCACTACACATTTGGGGCCAGTACTGGGGGGAATTATAGTTTTGGGGGTGGACATCCCCTTTAAGGTTCCTTTACCACTCCATCCTCCTCCGATCCGATTCCATCTGCATGTCTGCAATGTAGCTACTGGAAAGGCACAATCTGCAAAAAGCATGTCTTCCCACTGGCGAGACCACGGAGTGTCACTGACAATCACAGGGGCAGAGCAGTGAGGGAAACTTCACATAATTATTAGAGCTGCTCTATAATGTACCCAGGGGTGAGGACTTAGCGGGTTAGGTTCTAACCATGGGTGCTATTTAGCTATGGAAATTTTTCTAGGTGTCTAGATCCTAGAAACTGTGACCAGTTTTTTGTTTAAGGATGCAGATGCCCTTTAAATATTCCTAGTCTCATTTGTCATTTTGCAATGAGGACTTTACTGCTTCACAGTTACAGGTGCAGATGATCTAAGTTCATTTGCATCAGTGATTTGAATTTGAGATGTTACAGCTGTTTATGCTGTTATCTATCTAGGGAAAAAGGAGGGAACATGTTTTCATCCTGATAATTTAGCCATTATACTGCCAGTAGCGCTTGCATTGTAAGATGAGGACACTTGTGTTGTGTGTTATAAACGTGTTAGAAAAGGCAGTGACTACACCCACGATCACCTGGTGGGTGTCAATTGATATTGATTTAATTCTCAACTCCTAGTGCTTTGTGGTCAATGCTCCTAATAAAATATCAGCATGCACTACAAGGCTTATGTGCAAAAAGGTGAACGTTTTTGCTTGTGCTGTTATTCTGCAACATTCAATCAGATTGGAGGTTTTGATTGGTTTACTGTGGTTACAGCAATTAAAGGGGAACTGTGGTATCCATAAACGTTTATTTAAATGAAAGGCCAGTTTCCTACCTTTAAAACGAGCCATCAACCACCTCTCTACTTGTTCCTCAGCCAGAAAGTTAATGGGTGGGAGGATGACATGTGACATTCCTAAGGCTGCTCCTCCACCTAGCCACTGGCAGCACAGCCTCAGACTAAAGTGTTAAGGAGACAGAAAGTCCCTCCCTTTCCCTGCTGGTTGAAGATCCCACAGAGAAGGTAAGGGAATCTATAGCCCTACCCTCTCACTCTGCCTGAAAAAGCTGTTTTCACATTTGTCTGTAGGGGGGGATGTTGAGTGGGGAGGTGCCCACAGCACCAGAGAGTGGCGGGGCCAATGCACCCGCGAGTATGCAGGCCAAATTGAGCTGTGAGGAAAGGGCCAAGGGGGTCTGCTAAGGAGGGGCCATGGGGCCCATGAGTGGGAGAGACCAAGGTGGCTTCATGGCAGGAGGAGACAGGCAGATGACATTCACATGGTTTTAGAGCAGGAAGCAGGAAGTGCAGGGAACGTGGTGATGTTGCTGCCATATCACACACAAAAATGTACCTATCTCCAAACTATGGAAAATAAATTGCAAAAATTCTCAGGAGAGCAATTCCTATCAATTTACCTAAAGTCATTTTTGGACCACAGTTCCCTTTATATGGCATAGGCAAAGGTACCTCATAGTACATAAGCCCCATAAGGAATGTACTAAGAGCCCATCCCTACCCTTCCAATTCTATTGTATTAATTTAAAGGGCATGTCCACCCCCAAAAACTATAATCCCCCCCGTAATGGCCCCATCATATGTAGTGTAATAAACTCCTTACCTCACATCCCAGCTCCATATGGTTCTCCTGTAGTCCCCCCCCCAAAGTCCCAAAAACTGCCCACCAGGAGGATAGCAGAGTCCATATAGGGCTCTGCCTCCTATCTGGCCCCCGGAGAAGTTTGGCATGCGTACTGCAGCCCTTCTCCCCTCCCTCCCCCCCCCGATTAGGATTCCCCCCCCTACTAAAACCCTTTACATATAACATTCCCCCTGTCCCCTCAGCCCCAACTGCTATATTTTTATTATTAGAAAGTGCCCCAAACATTACTTACCTTCCCTCTTTCCTCCGCCGCACTGAACTCCCGGCAGCCGCGTCCGTGATTGGCTGCCGCTCAGGAAGGTAAGTAGAGTTTGGGGAACTTTCTGATAATAAAAATATAGCGGTTGGGGCTGGGGGGACAGGGGAATTTTATATAAAAAAATTTTTCAAGGGTGGACATACCCTTTAATTATGGCTGCTTGATACACTGTGATTTGGTATTCTTGTCTTAAAAAAAAGGCTTGCATAGCTATACCACTGGCACATCGGTTGCAGCATTGTGTATGCATCTTTTTTCCAAATCCACCCTATTTCCTTCTTAAAAATTGCGCTAACCCTTAGCACATTACGCTTAAAGGGTATATCCACTGGTATAATCAAAATATATTGTAATTAAGTTTTTATAAAATGGAGGTAAGGAACTGTGTCTTACCTCTTCTTCAATAAAACCTGCAGAGCCAGGAGAGAAGGTAAGGTACTTACCCATTCGATTAATTCTCCGCCACGTCCTCTGACAGGTCCCGAAGGACTCTGTATCTGCTTGTGAAGGTTCTCATTCATCCAGGTCATGGTATTCTGTTTGTATTCAATTAGATCACTGGACATAAATGTAGTTCTTGAGACGTTTCGCTAGTCATCCGACTGGCTTTCTCAATTCAGAATGACTTGTACAAGAATCTGGTGGCAATTATGTACCCTGGAAAATCCCAATTAGCATATCAAAGCCAGGTGTTAAGGGTGTGATTAGATAGTGGCTAAGAGGTGTTTATAGAACGCCCAGAGTAAGGTGTTAAAACAGCATTGTACATGGCAGACAGTTTGTGGTCGAACCCCCCCACCTCTATTTAGGCTTGGTTTCTTTATTTTCACATAAATGGCCTCCTTAACCCTCTCTTGAACCAGTCACGTTCCTTCGCCAGTATGTTAACATTACATCTTCAAAGGTATGTCCTTTATCCTTAAGATGCCAGAATACACGGCTGAGTCCTGCCCGAGGAATTGGCTCTTCTGTGCTGGGCCATACGTTGATGCAGTTGCTTGTTTGGTCTCCCCCACATACAAATCAGAGCATTCTTCATTGCACTGCACTGCATATATGATGTCGCTTTTCTTGTGTTTAGGTATGGGGGTCTTTCGGATGTACCAATTGCTGCCTCTCAGTGTGTTTGTTCGGTTTTTAAAGCAGACAGGGATACGATGTTTTTGAAAAAATTCTTCTTCTTAATTTCTCGTAGAACCCCTGCTACATATGGGATGACATGTTTTCTTTCTCTGTCTTGCTTTTCCCCCTTCACTGTTGGTATTCGTGTTCTTTTCTTTCCTTCTACTTCTTTTTTGGACAAGACCCAGTCTGGATATCCCCAAGTTTTTAAGGGCTCCTCTGAGATGTTTCATTTCTTTAGCCTTCGCCTCTGTGCTAGTGGGGATGTTCCTCGGCTCTGTGTTGCAGGGTTCTGATGACACCCAGCTTGTGATCTAAAGGGTGGTGGGAGTCAAACATCAAATACTGATCTGTGTGTGTTGGTTTTCTGTAAACCTCTACTTCCAGTTTACCATTTTCCTTAACTTCTACCAAGCAGTCCAAGAAAGCCAGTTTTGTTGTTTAGTACCTCTTCCCTTGTGAATTTAATGTTTTTTGGTCCACCGCATTAATGTGTTCTGTGAAAGCTTGTACTTCCTTCTGGTGGATTTTTTACCCCCCAGGTGTCATCAAATAATCTGAACCAGTGGCTGGTGCTATGCCCTTAAAGGTATTAACGCCTGTGGTTTTCACCTCCTCCCATATAAAGTTTTGCCACATAGTGAAACTGGAGATCCCATAGCAACTTCCATGTTTTTGCTTATAGAACTTATCCCTGTATTTGAAATAGGTGGTATTCAGGCACAAGTCCAACAAGGAACACACCTGTTCTGGACACAGTATTTGATGTTTGACTCCCACCACCCTTTAGATCACAAGCTGGTGTCATCAGAACCCTGCAACACAAGAGCCGAGAAACATCCCCACTAGCACAGAGGCGAAGGCTAAAGAAATAAAACATTCAGAGGAGCCCTTAAAACTTGGGTGATTATCCAGACTGGGCCTTTGTCAAAAGAAGTAGAAGGAAAAAAGAACACGAATACCAACATGTGAAGGGAAAAGCAGACAGGAGAAAGAACATGGTCATCCCATATGTAGCAGGTTCTCCGAGATTAAGAAGAATTTTCCAAAAAACATCGTATCCCTGTCTGCTTTAAACCGAACACACACTGAGGCAGCAATTGGTACATCCGAAAGAACCCAATACCTAACACAAAAAAAGCGACATCAATATATGCAGTGCAGTGCAATGAAGAATGCTCTGATTTGTATGTGGGGGGGAGACCAAACAGCAACTGCATCAACGTATGGCCCGCACAGAAGAGCCAATACCTCGGGTCAGGACTCAGCCGTGTATCTGCTCTTATGGAAAAGGAACATACCTTTTGAAGATTGTAATGTTAACATACGGCGAAGGAACGTGACTGGTTCAAGAGGGTGTTAAGGAGGCCATTTATGTGAAAATAAGAAACCAAGCCTAAATAGAGGTGGGGGGGTTCGACACCAACTGTCTGCCATGTACAATGCTGTTTTAAACACCTTACTCTGGGCGTCCTATAACACCTCTTAGCCACATCCAATCACGCCGCTTAACACCTGGCTGTGATATGCTAATTGGGATTTTCCAGGGTACATAATGCCACAGATTCTTGTACAAGTCATTCTGAATTGAGAAAGCCAGTCGGATGACTAGCGAAACGTCTTCAAGAACTACATTTCATGTCCTTGATCTAATTGAATACAACAGATATACTCTGTTTCTATGCACATCGTGCAGCCACATAGAGACAGTGTTCGTCAGGACCTGTCAGAAACGTGGCGGAATTAATCGATGGGGTAAGTACCTTTACCTTCTCTCCTGGCTCCAAAGTGTTATTGAAGAACGGGAGGTAAGAACGCACTCCTTTACCCCCGTACTTAAACAAACTGAATACCAAAAAGTGATCCTGTTTTACATTTCCCTTTATTTTATATAATAACATTAAAATGATTGTGTTCATTCTTACTTTTCTACATCTGGACTTGCTATCAGCTGCCACGTAGCTGTTAAACCAGGGTCACTTAAATTGTTTTTAACACCATCTGGCTTGTTGCCTCATTTATTTCCAGGTTTTGTTGCTAGTTTTTCCACCACTTTTCTGCATGGATGAATTCTATGAATATTTAAATTGCCTAAAGCAAACCATATGGAAATCTTTACATAAATGCCCTAATGTTAATATACATAATTACATCACAATAAATAGGCACCTGTGTGACAAATGGAGAGATGTGCAGTCATTTAAAGAGGCACCACAGTGTCTCCATGGGCTTTAAATCTAAAGGTAATCGGCCACTACAGGAGTTTGAGAAAGGCACTAAACTGTACAGACTTTTTCAAAATAACTTTTAGAAACTGTCGGAGCTTACGAGCGGCCACATCGCTGTTTTTTTAGGGTAAACCGATCCAATATTGGTTAGCGCGATTAGGCTTTGCGGGTATCGGAAGAGACACTTGTACAGCCGCTGCTGCCAGCCTTTTACCCAAGGCTGCGCGGCTCTTAAGCGTAATTTTTTAACCAGCTGACAGGTGATGGTAAGATTCACCGATAGCTTCATAGCATCAGCTAAATCTCTTTCGGGTGATTTGCCCAGATCTCTGGGTTCTGGCTGAATCTCTCTGTGAATGTATTGTACATTTCCATGTAGATTTTTTTATATGAACTTTTGTGGTTATTGAGAAACTTCAATGTTTCAATTTACCTTAACATAAAGACACAAAATACACAACGGGGTTACAAAAATAAAATATAGGGTATCTACCGTATATATTTATGTAATCCTTAAAAGTATCTTGCTTGCACTTTGGGGGTATGGGTAAGGGAAGGGTAAACAAAAAGTAAAAAATAATAGGTTAATATCAAGATCTCTGTAAAAAATCATTTTAATGACCTTCCATTATTAAACTCTTAAAACCACTCACTTGTGCCATCCACCACTAGAGGCATGATGACCTCACAAGCCTTTCCAGTGGGTTTAACCTTACCACAAGACCACTACGATTTAAAGGAGCCGCACCTAGCAGAGAGGTGCAACTTCAACAACTGCTAATGAACTATTTCTGCAAGGTTTTTAGAGCTTTTTTATGTTTTTAATGCTTATAAATAGTTTGTTGGCAACCTTATTCCTGTGGTGCAGAGATTTTAACCCTTCCCCTACCCATACCCCCAAGCACCAGGCAAGAAACTTTAAAGATTTTATAACAATTCAGTGGACAACTTGCAGTGCAGCCACCCCACTCAGTAAACATTCCCTACCAGAGCGCGGAAGTAGCCCTTCTACTATATATTTCCGTGTTTGTTTGCAGCTGAATCCCAGTGGATTCTAAGTGCTGCTTTAGGTAAAGCCTGAAATTTTCAGATGCAAAACCTTTTTCTTGCAAACTGAATTTCCAGCATTTAAGTGTCCCTAGAAATGTATACTCAGAGGCTGGCAACTATTTGTGAAATGTCTTGATTCTGACAGGGCTGGACTATGAAAATATAGAGTTGTAATGATACGGATATTGATCAACCTGTAATTTGAATTGCACGCCCTTTCAAGCAATCTTAAATTCATAGGCAAGACGCGGAGTGAAATGAGCAAATTGGACAATATAAATGGAGTCCTCTACCTTAACGTCTTACTTACTGTTGGCTTTCATTTTAACAAAACCATTCTGATGTTTTCTGCTTCATAAAATGAAGAGTTTAACTCGTTCACCTTGAAGTAATATTTTGCCTACTTTTCCCTCAATGATAATTCACTTTATGCATAATGATCCATAGATTCTGTTCATTTGGATATGTTTATGACTTTCATTATCCTAATTATAGCTCCTTTAGATGTTAGTTAACGCAACTGCTGCCCGTCGAAAACTTCAACTTCAGAGTAGTCTGACACATTATTGCAGGTTTGTACTTTAAATTAGCATATGCTAACACACCTTTCCATTTTTTTTTAATTGTAAATTTATATTGCTGGTATCATAAAAAGGACAGACTATTGGTTGTCCAGACTAGAAAAAGATCATACACACTCATACACACTCATCCAATATGCGGCAAGAGAAAGAAATGTTGGGTTCAATTATGTGTTGAATACACACTTACTAAACTCAAGACTGGCGTGCACAGTTTCTTTCTCTCTAAGTGTTCTATTGCATGCTCACATACACCTATTAATATAGTGTTAAAATTATTTTAAAAATAAACCCTGGGGTCCTTAATCTAAAGGTTCATACACACATATCACGGGGCCCCGACCAGCGACGTACTGTGTATGAACGGCCGATAATCGGCCTGGTATGAACACTTTAAGCCGCTCATTTGGAGATCCGCCCAGCAAGATCGGGCAACAATCCCCAAATGAACGTCCGTTTCGGCCGATAAAGTGCCTATCCACGGGCCGATTATCGGCCAATACAAACCTTAAGGCTGGGCAGATATCCATTCAGACAGATTACTGATTGAGAATAGATCATTAGCCTGTCAAATTGTAATTAAAGAATAACTATCGTGTGTAAACATTTTTTTTAATAACTGTTAAACTGAAAAGTACTTGGGACAGGCATATAGGGCTGGTAGTTCCTACCCTCCAATTTTCTTTCTGTGAGGAGCACCAGCCCAAAAAATCTGATTCTGGCCATCTTCCTCCTGGCTTCAGCACTATCTTTAATACAGGACTAGTCCAGGAATGGACGTTCACCATTGTCCCCCAAAGCATGAAGCTCTGTATATGTGCTTTTTAATATGGAATTATAAAGAAATATTTTATGAATCTGGATGGCGAGTTGCTTACCTGGATAATTAGCCATTTTTTTTGCTGTGCAGTGGTACCTTCTCTATATTGCATGTGACCTAGTCCAGAATAACCTGGTAATGAAAACTGTTGGTAAAGAAAATGCGTTTGTAGCTCCTAAACGAAACAATATTGTGAGGCAGGAATTTATAATAAATCTCCCCTGCCCTAGGTACTTTCCATTTTTTAATGTTTAAAAATTTTTATAGGAATCAGGCTAAAAATGCCAGTCGCTGGCAAAATTCCCACCTGATCTACCAAAATACCACAACTGGCTGGTAGATCGGTAGAAAATGTCCTCCAGTGTGACTTTAGCCTACAGTAAGTTCTCCTTCCGATTTTTTAAACTGAAGGACAGCAGCCAGGGTTTCTTGTAGCATCTAATAGAATGCTTCAGACTGTTTTACAGTAATTGGCTCAATTTGGCTCTTCAAGTAAAAAGAAGCAAGAATAGCAATTTAACACTATACAGTAAATGCATTTATTTAAAGGGCATGTCCACCCCCAAAACTATAATCCCCCCAACTACTGGCCCCACCATGTAGTGTAGTTTAATCCTTACCTCACATCCCAGCCTGAGTCCATAGGGTTCTCCGGTAGTGCCCCCCCAAAGTCCCAAAAAACTGCCCACCAGGAGGCTAGCAGGTCCATATAGGAACTGCCTGCTTCCTGGCCTCAGGTAGATTTGCCATGCGTACTGCAGCTCTTCTCCCCCCTCCTCTCCCTCCCTCCCCCCTCTCTCCCTCTCCCACCCTCTCTCGATTCCCTCCCCCTAGCGTAAAATGCTTTTTATGGTATTCCCCAAGGGCCCAGCCCCAACCGCAATATTGTACTTTAGAAAGCTCCCCAAACTTTACTTACCTCTCCTCTTTCCTCCGGCGAAGTGAGCTGCCGGCAGCCGCGTCCGTGATTGGCTGCCGCTCAGCCAATCACAGACGCGGCTGCCGGTCCCGCCCCTCTGCTTGCATTTTCTAGCAAGCAGAGGGCCGGGAGCGCGGCGAGGAAAGAGGGGAGGTAAGTAGAGTTTGGGGAGCTTTTTAAAAAAAATTATGCGGTTGGGGCTGGGGCCCATGGGGAATCCATATAAAAAAAAAAAAATTCGGGTGGACATGCTCTTTAAATAATCCAGTTTGGCTGTCATCAGTGTTTGTGAAGGTTCTCATTCATCTAGGTCATGGTAGATTTGTAGTATTCTGTTAAATTAATTTGACTTAAAGTTTTGTTTCTTAAAAATGTGTCGCCATCTGCCTTGCATTTCTCAATTCAAAATCAAGAAAGCTTTTTGGATGACTAGAAAAACATCTTATCTCCACTTTATGTCCACTTCATTACTACAGATAGTTACAGGGAAATGATATAAAAGTTCTAATTGTTAAAAATGGTGCTAATTTTGCCCCAACCAATCAGGTGTTAGCTTTCAAATGTTAAATGATATCTGATTGGTTGGGACAAAATTAACACCATTTTTAATGATAAGAACTTTTATTGAATCTCCCTGTTAGTGTTTAATAAGGTTTTGAAATTTGAAGTCACGTGTCATATTTTTATCAGGTTTCTGCCCCAAAAGCATTCATCATGTTTGACACAGTGAAACCCAATTATATCTTTGAGAATAAGCCCTGCATTTTTCTAGCATTTCCAATGCAGTTTGCCTCATTAGCAAATTGGTACATCTTCCATCTAGTAGGTTTGAGGATCGCCTGCATTTCATCCATCATGGCTGTGTCTTACTTCTGCATTCCAGAAACAACCTCTTCCTTTTCATTCATCTTTCTCCTAAGGGACACTCTTATATTGCAAATACATATGTTTTATTTAAGTTTATTATAATTCACAACATGGATCTAGCACACATTATATCTTTATGACTGCAAGGTCTGAAGTGGTAAAGGAAATGCCAATTATGGAGAGTAGTTAGAAAAATCAAAATAACAGAGTGATGGGGTAATATTGTGATGTAAAATGAAGACCGTTTTAAAAAGTTTGTAATTAAAGAGCTTTTCTTATTTCGTAATGATTTCTGACTCATTATATACAGTACATTTTATAAAGTGTAATTGTTCTAAAGTTTTTAGAAATAAGTGCAAGTTAAACCTTTATGACAGACAGATAACATGTCTCTTATTTGAAAAGAATGCATTTTTTCATAAATCGACATTTGGAATATTCTTTAACATAAAGACACAAAACGATCACAAAGTAACTAAACTTTATTTTATGTGTTGACACAATCTTAATTATAGCAAAATAGCAATTTAACACTATACAGTAAATGCATTTATTTTAAATAATCCAGTTTGGCTGTCATCAGTGTTTGTGAAGGTTCTCATTCATCTAGGTCATGGTAAATTTGTAGTATTCTGTTAATTAATTTGACTTAAAGTTTTGTTTCTTAAAATGTGTCGCCATCTGCCTTGCATTTCTATTTCAAAATCAAGAAAGCTTTTTGGATGACTAGAAAAACATCTTACTCCACTTTATGTCCACTTCATTACTACAGATAGTTACAGGGAAATGATATAAAAGTTCTAATTGTTAAAAATGGTGCTAATTTTGCCCCAACCAATCAGGTGTTAGCTTTCAAATGTTAAATGATATCTGATTGGTTGGGACAAAATTAACACCATTTTTAATGATAAGAACTTTTATTGAATCTCCCTGTTGGTGTTTAATAAGGTTTTGAAATTTGAAGTCCGTGTCATATTTTTATCAGGTTTTGCCCCAAAAGCATTCATCTGTTTGACACAGTGAACCCACCATTATATCTTTGAGAATAAGCCCTGCATTTTTCTAGCATTTCCAATGCAGTTTGCCTCATTAGCAAATTGGTACATCTTCCATCTAATATTCTTTGTTTCATCATTGTTTTCTAGGGGAACCTAAAGAACATTTAGAAAAGAACAGTTCTACTCCCCCTTGCTTATCTTCTTCCAAACTGCTAAGTCTTCACTTACATTAAAGGGCATGTCCACCCTTCTAAAAATTTTTTTTATATAATATTCTCCTCTGTCCCCCCAGCCCCAACCGCTTATTTTAAGTTCAGAAAGTGCCCCAAACATTACTTACCTCCCTCTTTCCTCCGCCCGCCGACTGACACCCTCTGCTTGCGAGAAAATCAAGCGAGGGGCGGGACTGGCAGTCGCGTCTGTGATTGGCTGAGCGGCCTCCATTCACTATTCGTTGTTTCATCACATTGTTTTCTAGGGGAACCTAAAGAACATTTAAAAGAACAGTTCTACTCCCCCTTGCTTATCTTCTTCCAAACTGCTAAGTCTTCACTTACATTAAAGGGCATGTCCACCCTCTAAAAATTTTTTTTATATAATATTCTCCCTGTCCCCCCAGCCCCAACCGCTATAGTTTAAGTTAGAATGCCCCAAACATTACTTACCTTCCCTCTTTCCTCCCCCGCACTAGGCCCTCTGCTTGCGAGAAAATCAAGCAGAGGGCGGGACTGGCAGTCGCGTCTGTGATGGCTGAGCGGCAGCCAATCACGGACGCGGCTGCCGGGAGTTCAGTGCGCGGAGGAAAGGTAAATATTTGGAGCACTTTCTAAACTTAAAGCTATAGCGGTTGGGGCTGGGGGGACAGGGAGAATATTATGTATTAAAGGAAGTGTTCTCTCAAATGACATATTTTACAAACTTCAGTAATAATAAACTCCCCTGTGCCCAGCCCCCAGGATCCCTTCTGTAAAAAAATTCTGCTTGTAGCCTCTGCAATCTGCTTGTAAAGTTCGCTCTTTTTGGGGGTGTGGCCACCACTCCTCACTGCTTTTTTTCCATTTGCTTATTAGCATGTTATAACCCGCCCCTTTTGACCCAATGACTAATAGACTTTCCCTCTCTTCTCTACATGCATACTAAGCTGTATCAGATACAGTTTACTGTACACAGAGAGGGGAATATTAACACAGCTCAGCTACAGAACTTAGGGATCACTTACACACAACTTACACCTCACTTGGTACTAAATAATGAAATAAAATATATATTTTATTAATGTTTATATTGATTTCTATGTTTGTATACACATTGCGTTACTGTCAGTCTGTCAGTGGTGTTTGTGTCTGGGTTTGTCAGTGTGTTTGTGTAAATGTGTGAGTCTTCAGTGTGTTTTGTGTACACTGCGTGTACAGCCTTTCCCCTTCCCATAGTGCCTGTGCATCGCTTTCAGTGTTGCATAGTAGTGTAGGTAGAGAGAGACGCTTTCCATGATGCACAGCCATTTCCATTTCCCATTGTGCCTGTGCATTGCTGTCAGTGTGGCATAGTAGTGTACTTAGGAGAGACAGCCTCCATCACGCACAGCTCTTTCCCCTTCCATAGTGCTGTGTGTCACTTCTGTGTGGAAAAGTAGTGAGAGAACATACACCACGATGCACATGTCCTTTCACCTTCACAGTTCTCATAGTCCTGTGCATCACTTCAAGTGTGGCATAGTGTAGATGTTAGGTGTTCTGTAATCCTAAATTGTTTTCAGCACTGATATTCCTTTAAAAAGCTGGTAAATCCTGCAAAACTAAAACCAGCTGTTCAAGTGAACCTAACCTTGTCATGCAGTAATTTGTTGTAGGGTATAAACATGAGTTGTCATCTCTGGCCTGAAAACACACACACACACAGAATTTCTGCTTAAAGATTCAATTAATCTCTCCCATGTTATTACCTGTCCCACAGTGGAAGGTGGAAAGGACTATGTAGATAGTGAATCTCTGAGCAGGTAGAATGATGCATCAACTGGGTAATCCCTTTGATCTCTGTGGTACCAATGCATTGGGCTACAGAAAGGGTTTTTACAATCACTTGTTGAAGATTCTATTGCTGGTCTCTGATTGTGAAGGGACTGATCCTGTCGCTGCATCAGGTAGGCTGTGCTCTGAATACACTGCAGGCTGCCTGGGGTATTGTGGAATTTTGCATTCCTGGTAAGTGGTCTGGGTATTTTACATTTAACTCTGTTTTGATCATAATTTCTACTCATTGCCCTTTCTCTATTGTCGGACGCGGCTGCCGGGAGTTCAGTGCGGCGGAGGAAAGGTAAGTAATATTTGGAGCACTTTCTAAACTTAAAGCTATAGCGGTTGGGGCTGGGGGGACAGGGAGAATATTATGTATTAAAGGAAGTGTTCTCTCAGAAATGACATATTTTACAAACTTCAGTATAATAAACTCCCCTGTGCCCCAGCCCCCAGGATCCCTTTCTTGTGAAAAAATTCTGCTTGTAGCCTCTGCAATCTGCTTGTAAAGTTCTGCTCATTTTTGGGGGTGTGGTCACCACTCCTCACTGCTTTTTTTCCATTTGCAGTATTAGCATGTTATAACCCCGCCCCTTTTGACCCAATGACTAATAGACTTTCCCTCTCTTCTCATGCATACATAAGCTGTATCAGATACAGTTTACTGTACACAGAGAGGGGAATATTAACACAGCTCAGCTACAGAACTTAGGGATCACTTACACACAACTTACACCTCACTTGGTACTAAATAATGAAATAAAATATATATATTTATTAATGTTTATATTGATTTCTATGTTTGTATACAGCAGTGCGTTACTGTCAGTCTGTCAGTGTGTTTGTGTCTGGGTTTGTCAGTGTGTTTGTGTAAATGTGTGAGTCTGTCAGTGTGTTTGTGTAACTGCGTGTACAGCCCTTTCCCCTTCCCATAGTGCCTGTGCATCGCTTTCAGTGTTGCATAGTAGTGTAGGTAGGAGAGAGACAGCTTTCCATGATGCACAGCCATTTCCATTTCCCATTGTGCCTGTGCATTGCTGTCAGTGTGGCATAGTAGTGTACTTAGGAGAGACAGCCATCCATCACGCACAGCTCTTTCCCCTTCCTATAGTGTTTAGTACCAAGTGAGGTGTAAGTTGTGTGTAAGTGATCCCTAAGTTCTGTAGCTGAGCTTGTGTTAATATTCCCCTCTCTGTGTACAGTAAACTGTTCTGATACAGCTTATGTAGCATGTGAAGAGAGGAAAGTCTATTAGTCATGGGTCAAAAGGGGCAGGGTTATAACATGCTAATAATGAAAAGAAAAAAAGCAGTGAGGAGTGGTGGCCACACCCCCAAAAACGAGCAGAACTTTACAAGCAGATTGCAGAGGCTACAAGCAGAATTTTTTTCACAAGAAAGGGATCCTGGGGCGTGGGCACAGGGGAGTTTATTATACTGAAGTTTGTAAAATATGTCATTTCTGAGAGAACACTTCCTTTAATACATAATATTCTCCGTCCCCCCAGCCCCACCGCTATAGCTTTAAGTTTAGAAAGTGCTCCAAAATTACTTACCTTTCCTCCGCCGCACTGAACTCCCGGCAGCCGCGTCCGTGAATGGGGCCGCTCAGCCAATCACAGAGCGACTGCCAGTCCCGCCCCTCTGCTTGTATTTTCTCGCAAGCAGAGGGTGTCAGTGCGGCGGGGGGAGGAAAGAGGGAGGTAAGTAATGTTTGGGGCACTTTCTGAACTTAAAATAAGCGGTTGGGGCTGGGGGACAGGGAGAATATTATATAAAAAAAATTTTTAGAAGGGTGGACATGCCCTTTAATGTAAGTGAAGACTTAGCAGTTTGGAAGAAGATAAGCAAGGGGGAGTGAGTAGAACTGTTCTTTTCTAAATGTTCTTTAGGTTCCCCTAGAAAACAATGATGAAACAAAGAATATTAGATGGAAGATGTACCAATTTGCTAATGAGGCAAACTGCATTGGAAATGCTAGAAAAATGCAGGGCTTATTCTCAAAGATATAATGGGTGGGTTCACTGTGTCAAACAGATGAATGCTTTTGGGGCAAAACCTGATAAAAATATGACACGGGACTTCAAATTTCAAAACCTTATTAAACACCAACAGGGAGATTCAATAAAAGTTCTTATCATTAAAAATGGTGTTAATTTTGTCCCAACCAATCAGATATCATTTAACATTTGAAAGCTAACACCTGATTGGTTGGGGCAAAATTAGCACCATTTTTAACAATTAGAACTTTTATATCATTTCCCTGTAACTATCTGTAGTAATGAAGTGGACATAAAGTGGAGTAAGATGTTTTTCTAGTCATCCCAAAAAGCTTTCTTGATTTTGAAATAGAAATGCAAGGCAGATGGGACACATTTTAAGAAACAAAACTTTAAGTCAAATTAATTAACAGAATACTACAAATTTACCATGACCTAGATGAATGAGAACCTTCACAACACTGATGACAGCCAAACTGGATTATTTAAAATAAATGCATTTACTGTATAGTGTTAAATTGCTTATTTTGCTATAATTAAGATTGTGTCAACACATAAAATAAAGTTTAGTTACTTTGGATCAGTTTTGTGTCTTTATGTTAAAGAATATTCCAAATGTCGATTTATGAAAAAATGCATTCTTTTCAAATAAGAGACATGTTATCTGTCTGTCATAAAGGTTTAACTTGCACTTATTTCTAAAAACTTTAGAACAATTACACTTTATAAAATGTACTGTATATAATGAGTCAGAAATCATTACGAAATAAGAAAAGCTCTTTAATTACAAACTTTTTAAAACGGTCTTCATTTTACATCACAATATTACCCCATCACTCTGTTATTTTATTTTTCTAACTACTCTCCATAATTGGCATTTCCTTTACCACCTTCAGACCTTGCAGTCATAAAGATATAATGTGTGCTAGATCCATGTTGTGAATTATAATAAACTTAAATAAAACATATGTATTTGCAATATAAGAGTGTCCCTTAGGAGAAAGATGAATGAAAAGGAAGAGGTTGTTCTGGAATGCAGAAGTAAGACACAGCCATGATGGATGAAATGCAGGCGATCCTCAAACCTACGCTGTAAGCTGTATGGCTATATGTAATACAGTGCTATAAGTACAAAGGAAAGTTATGGCCTTCAAGAAAGCCAAGCAAATATATTTAGAAGGAAAAAAAAATGAGATACGGTAGTTCCATATGTTTTAAAGAAGCGTCAATGTGCCCTAATTCTATGGTTAATGCCCTTCTGTGCTTGAAAGTGTACCTATGGCTATAGGTATGCAAATTTATAAGAACCTTATAGAAATGATGTATTTTAACCAGTTCCAGCATTTTCCTCTTCTCATAGAATCTCTAACGTCCTCCCGTCCAGGAGGGAAGAAACA
Organism: Hymenochirus boettgeri; assembly: GCA_019447015.1. Taxonomy (NCBI): domain Eukaryota; kingdom Metazoa; phylum Chordata; class Amphibia; order Anura; family Pipidae; genus Hymenochirus; species Hymenochirus boettgeri. The sequence continues at coordinate 41,677,594 of CM033470.1, read as the reverse complement.
GAATTTAACCCAAACTTGTTTTGGGTCAAAATACCGTTATTTTGCAGGTGGAAACCACCAAGAAGATTTTATGCAACATTTTGAAATTTTGACCGTTGCTCCAGAAATCTCACAAGTTTTGACTTTTGAAATTATGTGGTTAAGACATACCTGGTTTCGCTGGCTGAAAGTCTGTTTAAAAACTGGAACATTTTCACAAGAAAACCAATAGAAAACCCCTCTGTGCATTGACCTCTTCTGGTTTCTTGTGTGGAGAACCTCCCCCAAAATGACTTAGAGAATGACAAATTCCAGACATACCAGAACCAAATCTTACATATCGTATGCAACGTACCCAACCTGTTGTAGTCTTCTACTGAAAGCGATTGAAATCATGGGTGAAAGAGACAGTGCAGGATTGTGCACTAGTTAGATGTTGGTTTAATAAGTCTTTAGTTTTTATTGACAGTTTGGATGTTGATAACATATTGACCCGGGCACATAGGGGCAGGCACACGTTGTTATATGTTTTATCACTAGCTTGAAATACCCACAGATGCTTCTATGCTGTAAAGGATTCTTATTTGTTATCAGTTCCTACTCAATTGTAGAGGAGCTTGACCTAAGAAGAAAAATACATTTCCTTTTTGCAACTGGGTGACTTTTCCTTTGCCTATATATTTTGGATTTGAGTAAAAAACATGGTTTTACCTGATTAAAACTTTCCCAAAGCCCTACGATTAACAGTTGTTGGGTAGGAGTTAAGTTAGTGTTGAACACTAATATATTTCATCTTTGGTAAAATATTTCAAGATTATAAATGGCATTAACATCTTGCTTATATACTGTGAAAGTCTAGAGAAACCACAAAACCCTTATTGTAGCAATCACACCTTGCATAAACCATTTGGCATACACACTAAACTATGTGATGAGGCGTGCAAAAATCAATAGTGTGAAAATGTAGTGGATATACTTCCATTTTTGTGTTTTAATTGGTAATCAATATGGGCACACATTGTCATGATGATATAAACTTATATTGACGTACGGTTGGAAAACTCTAATGTTTCAGTGTTGGAATGTTGTTATTTATGTTAAGTGGAAGGTTTTTTTTTTATTACTGGAGGGTAAGTCAGGAATCAGGAGGGGGCCGTCGGATAGTGGAGGGTAATGGATTTATCTGGTCTTTCTGTTGTTCTGTTATAAAATTCTGATTTTTAAAATGAAGGCTACATTCTGCTTGACATAATCCTGGCCTGTGCTTACAAAGTACGCCGGGTTGGTTGCTGTAGGTGTGTTTTTTTTTCTTTTTAAGAGGAAATGTATTCAAATAATATCAGCATTGTTTGTAGATATATATATATATAATATAATATATATATATATATATATATATATTGGGAAATGCCTAGGTAATCTACAGTTTTTTTCTATTTAAAAGTCTATTAATGGTTACCCTTTGCATTAATGTATTCCCGTATTTATCTTATATTCAACATTAGTTGCTAGTAGAGATAGGATAGGACCGGAGAGCTGTGTTTTTCATGGAACGCAAAAACTTAAAATTTTAGCTGTGAAACGTATTGACGGCAATGGAGGACAAGGATTTCACATAGAACACAATTATTTTAAAAGCTAAGAAATCAATATACTGTGCAAATTAAAAAGTAATCTGAAAAATGATCCATTGGCCAATTTTTTTAAATGGCATATCCACCCAGAATTAAAAATCTATATGCCTTTCCCACCCACCCCAAACCCCTAGATTGTTATAGTTTCTACCTTATAATACTACCTTTCCCTGACGTGCTTCTCATCTCCTAAATGCATCACACAGGATTCCAAATATGACACTCCAGATGTTTTGAAAACTACAACTCCCAGCTTTCCTAGTCTTCCCTTGCAGTTGAGGAATTCTGGGAGTTGTAGTTGTAAACATCTGGAGAGCCGTAGTAGTTGAGGATCGCCTGCATTTCACCATCAGTGGCTGTGTTTACTTCTGCATTCCAGAAACACCTCTCCTTTTCATTCATCTTTCTCCTAAAGGGACACTCTTATATCTGCAAATACATTATGTTTTATTTAAGTTTTATAAATTCACAACAGGATCTAGCACACATTATATCTTTATGACTGCAAGGTCTGAATGGGTTAAAGGAAATGCCAATTATGGAGAGTGTTAGAAAAATACAAAATAACAGAGTGATGGGGTAATATTAGTGGAATGTGAAATGAAGACCGTTTTAAAAAGTTTGTAATGTAAAGAGCTTTTCTTATTTCGTAATGATTTCTGACTCATTATATACAGTACATTTTATAAAGTGTAATTGTTCTAAAGTGTTTTAGAAATAAGTGCAAGTTAAACTTTATGACAGACAGATAACATGTCTCTTATTTGAAAAGAATGCATTTTTATAAATCGACATTTGGAATATTCTTTAACATAAAGACACAAAACTGATCACAAAGTAACTAAACTTTTATTTATGTGTTGACACAATCTTAATTATAGCAAGAATAGCAATTTAACACTATACAGTAAATGCATTTATTTAAAGGGCATGTCCACCCCCACAAAAAAACTATATCCCCCCAACTACTGGCCCCACCATGTAGTGTAGTTTAATCCTTACCTCACTCCCAGCTCCATAGGGTTCTCCGGTGAGTGCCCCCCCAAGTCCCAAAAAACTGCCCACCAGGAGGCTAGCAGGTCCATATAGGACACTGCCTGCTTCCTGGCCTCAGGTAGATTTTTGCCATGCGTACATGCAGCTTTCTCCCCCTCCCCTCCCTCCTCTCCCTCCCTCTCCCACCCTCTCTCGATTCCCTCCCCCTAGCGTAAAATGCTTTATATATGGTATTCCCAAGGGCCCCAGCCCCAACCGCAATATTTGTACTTTAGAAAGCTCCCCAAACTTACTACCTCTCCTCTTTCCTCCGGCGAAGTGAGCTGCCGGGAAGCCGCGTGCCGTGATTGGCATGCCGCTCAGCCAATCACAGACGCGGCTGCCGGTCCCGCCCCTCTGCTGCCATTTTCTAGCAAGCAGAGGGCCGGGAGCGCGGCGGAGGAAAGGAGGGGAGGTAAGTAGAGTTTGGGGAGCTTTTTAAAAAATAAATTATGCGGTTGGGGCTGGGAGCCCATGGGGATACCATAAAAAAAAAAAAAAATTCGGGTGGACATGCTCTTTAAATAATCCAGTTTGGCTTGCTCAGTGTTGTGAAGGTTCTTATTCATCTAGGTCATGGTAGATTTGTAGTATTCTGTTAAATTAATTTGACTTAAAGTTTGTTTCTTAAAAATGTGTCGCCCATCTGCCTTGCATTTCTCAATTCAAAATCAAGAAAGCTTTTTGGATGACTAGAAAAACATCTTATCTCCACTTTATGTCCACTCATTAATACAGATAGTTACAGGGAAACGATATAAAGTTCTAATTGTTAAAAATGGTGCTAATTTTGCCACAACCAATCAGGTGTTAGCTTTCAAAGTTAAATGATATCTGATTGGTTGGGACACAAATTAACACCATTTTTAATGATAAGAAACTTTTATTGAATCTCCCTGTTAGTGTTTAATAAGGTTTTGAAATTTGAAGGCAACGTGTCTATTTTATCAGGTTTCTGCCCCAAAAGCATTCATCATGTTTGACACAGTGAAACCCAATATATCTTTGAGAATAAGCCTGCATTTTTCTAGCATTTCCAATGCAGTTTGCCTCATTAGCAAATTGGTACATCTTCCCATCTACTATTTTTTGTTTCATCATTGTTTTCTAGGGGAACCTAAAGAACATTTAGAAAAGAAAACGTTCTACTCCCCTTGGCTTATCTTCTTCCAAACTGCTAAGTCTTCACTTACATTAAAGGGCATGTCCACCCTTCTAAAAATTTTTTATATATATTCTCCCTGTCCCCCCAGCCCCACCGCTATAGTTTAAGTTTTAGAAAAGTGCCCCAAAACATTACTTACCTTCCCTCTTTCCTCCGCCGCACTGACAGGCCCTCTGCTGCGAGAAAAATGCAAGCAGAGGGGCGGGACTGGCAGTCGCGTCTGTGATTGGCCTGAGCGGCAGCCAATCACGGACGCGGCTGCCGGGAGTTCAGTGCGGCGGAGGAAAGGTAAGTAATATTTGGAGCACTTTCTAAACTTAAAGCTATAGCGGTTGGGGCTGGGGGGACAGGGAGAATATTATGTATTAAAGAAGGTTTCTTCAGAAATGACATATTTAAAACTTCAGTATAATAAACTCCCCTGTGCCCCAGCCCCAGGATCCCTTTCTGTGAAAAAATTCTGCTTGTAGCCTCTGCAATCTGCTTGTAAAGTTCGCTCATTTTTGGGGTGTGGTCACCACTCCTCACTGCTTTTTTTCCATTTGCAGTATTAGCATGTTATAACCCCGCCCCTTTTTGACCCAATGACTAATAGACTTTCCCTCTCTTCTCATGCATACATAAGCTGTATCAGATACAGTTTAATGTACACAGAGAGGGGAATATTAACACACCGCTCAGCTACAGAACATTAGGGATCACTTACACACAACTTACACCTCACTTGGTACCTAAATTTAATGAAATAAAATATATATATTTATTAATGTTTATATTGATTTCTATGTTTGTATACAGCAGTGCGTTACTGTCAGTCTGTCAGTGTGTTTGTGTCTGGGTTTGTCAGTGTGTTTGTGTAAATGTGTGAGTCTATCAGTGTGTTTGTGTAACTGCGTGTACAGCCCTTTCCCCTTCCCATAGTGCCTGTGCATCGCTTTCAGTGTTGCATAGTAGTGTAGGTAAGAGAGAGACAGCTTTCCATGATGCACAGCCATTTCCATTTCCCATTGTGCCTGTGCATTGCTGTCAGTGTGGCATAGTAGTGTACTTAGGAGAGACAGCCATCCATCACGCACAGCTCTTTCCCCTTCCTATAGTGACTGTGTGTCACTTTCAGTGTGGAAAAGTAGTGTAGGTAGGAGACAGACATCCACGATGCACAGTCCTTTCACCTTCACAGTTCTCATAGTGCCTGTGCATCACTTTCAGTGTGGCATAGTGTAGATGTTATGTGTTCTGTAAATCCTAAATTGTTTTCAGCACTATTCCTTTAAAAAAGCTGGTAAAATTCCTGCAAAACTAAAACCAGCTGTTCAAGTGAACCTAACCTATGTCATGCAGTAAATTTGTTGTAGGGGTATAAACATGAGTTGTCATCTCTGGCCTGAAAAACACACACACACAGAATTTCTGCTTAAAGATTTCAATTAATCTCTCCCATGTTATTACCTGTCCCACAGTGGAAGGTGGAAAGGACTATGTAGATAGGTGAATCTCTGAGCAGGTAGAATGATGCATCAACTGGGTAATCCCTTTGATCTCTGTTGGTACCAATGCATTGGGCTACAGAAAGGGTTTTTACAATCACTTGTTGAAGATTCTATTGCTGGTCTCTGATTGTGAGAGGGACTGATCCTGTCGCTGCATCAGGTAGGCTGTGCTCTGAATACACTGCAGGCTGCCTGGGGGTATTGTGGAATTTTGCATTCCTGGTAAGTGGTCTGGGTATTTTACATTTAACTCTGTTTTGATCATAATTTCTACTCATTGCCCTTTCTCTATTGTGGAAACTGGATTCTGCATTGAAATAAATAATAGACAGGGGATTACTTCCCCTTTGATTTTATCCTGCACGAAAATCCTGATAGGACAACAGCTCCCTACTTCAAGGCTCATTGGGATTCTGTGTATTGCAAGGTGCCAGTCTACATAGGGAGCCCAAGGGATCTGGGCAGATTGGATTGGAAGATTGGAAATTGTGCAACAGGATTAACCCTGCAAGTACCAGAGCTTGAGACTCATGGGACAGACACTGTTCTGGGAATGGACACACACACACACACACACACACACACACACCTCCCGAGATTCCATTTTGCTGATAGTCCTCACGAACCCTTCTCCACCAGGACAGTACAGCTGCTACACTCCCGATTCCACAGCAAACCTATTTGCGCTAGATATCATTATGCGTGAGCTCACCTGTAACAGCTCGTCCCCGTTACCTGCATACACACTAAGGGAGGGGAGGTCACCGATTCTCGACTTCAGTGGCCTCTCAATGCGCTTGCGCCACGGAGACAGTGTAGTCGCTAATCTGCCTGGGGGCAGAGAGAGAAAAAGAGGAGAGCTGTTACCGGGAAATAGAGCATCACACACAAAAACAGATGAGAGGTATGGAACCTGTTTAAATTATGTGTTCTGTTCTGTGTATTCTAACTTATTTTCAGCACTGAACTATTCCTTTAAGGATTTTACGCTAGGGGGAGGGAGAGGGAGGGGAAGGGAGGGGGAGAAGGGCTGCAGTGCGCATGCCAAACTTCTCCCTGAGGGAGAACTTTGGAAAGGGATTACTGGAGAACCACTTGGAGTTGGGATTTAAGGTAAGGATTTTTATTGCACTACACATTTGGGGCCAGTACTGGGGGGAATTATAGGTTTGGGGGTGGACATGCCCTTTAAGGTTCCTTTACCACTCCAGTCCTCCGATCCGATTCCATCTGCAGTCTGCAATGTAGCTACTGGAAAGGCACAATCTGCAAAAAGCATGTCTTCCCACTGGCGAGACCACGGAGTGTCACTGACAATAACACAGGGGCAGAGCAGTGAGGGAAACTTCACATAATTATTAGAGCTGCTCTATAATGTACCCAGGGGTGAGGACTTAGCGGGTTAGGTTCTAACCATGGGTGCTATTTAGCTATGGAAATTTTTCTAGGTGTCTAGATCCTAGAAACTGTGACCAGTTATTTGTTTCAAGGATGCATGTGCCCTTTAAATATTCCTAGTCTCATTTGTCGTTTTGCAATGAGGACTTTACTGCTTCACAGTTACAGGTGCAGATGATCTAAGTTCATTTGCATCAGTGATTTGAATTTGAGATGTTACAGCTGTTTATGCTGTTATCATATCATAGGGAAAAAAGGAGGGAACATGTTTTCATCCTGATAATTTAGCCATTATACTGCCAGTAGCGCTTGCATTGTAAGATGAGGACACTTGTGTTGTGTGTTATAAACGTGTTAGAAAAGGCAGTGACTAACACCCACAGATCACCTGGTGGGTGTCAATTGATATTGATTTAATTCTCAACTCCTAGTGCTTTGTGGTCAATGCTCGCTAATAAAATATCAGCATGCACTACAAGGCTTATGTGCAAAAAAGGTGAACGTTTTTGCTTGTGCTGTTATTCTGCAACATTCAATCAGATTTGAGGTTTTGATTGGTTTACTGTGGTTACAGCAAATTAAAGGGGAACTGTGGTATCCATAAACGTTTATTTTAAATGAAAGGCCAGTTTCCTACCTTTAAAACGAGCCATCAACCACCTCTCTACTTGTTCCTCAGACCAGAAAGTTAATGGGTGGGAGGATGACATGTGACATTCCTAAGGCTGCTCCTCCACCTAGCCACTGGCGAGCACAGCCTCAGACTAAAGTGTATGAAGGAGACAGAAAGTCCCTCCCTTTCCCTGCTGGTTGAAGATCCCCACAGAGAAGGTAAGGGAATCTATAGCCCTACCCTCTCACTCTGCCTGAAAAAGCTGTTTTCACATTTGTCTGTAGGGGGGGATGTTGAGTGGGGAGGTGCCCACAGCACCAGAGAGTGGCCGGGGCCAATGCACCCGCGAGTATGCAGGGCCAAATTGAGCTGTGAGGGAAAGGGCCAAGGGGGGTCTGCTAAGGAGGGGCCATGGGGCCCATGAGTGGGAGAGACCAAGGTGGCTTCAATGGCAGGAGGAGACAGGGCAGAGTGACATTCACATGGTTTAGAGCAGGAAGCAGGAAGTGCAGGGGACGTGGTGATGTTGCTGCCATATCACACACAAAAATGTAACTATCTCCAAAACTATGGAAAATAAATTGCAAAAATTCTCAGGAGAGCAATTCCTATCAATTTACCTAAAGTCATTTTTGGACCACAGTTCCCCTTTAATTGCATAGGCAAAGGTACCTCATAGTACATAAGCCCCATAAGGGCAATGTACTAAGAGCCCATCACTACCCTTCCTAATTCTATGTATTAATTTAAAGGGCATGTCCACCCCCAAAACTATAATCCCCCCAGTAATGGCCCCCCATCATGAGTGTAATAAAATCCTTACCTCACATCCCAGCTCCATATGGTTTCCTGTAGTCCCCCCCCCAAAGTCCCAAAAACTGCCCACCAGGAGGATAGCAGAGTCCATATAGGGCTCTGCCTCCTATCTGGCCTCCGGGAGAAGTTTGGCATGCGCACTGCAGCCCTTCTCCCTCCCTCTCCCCCCCGATTAGGATTCCCTCCCCCTAGCCTAAAACCCTTTACATAAACATTCCCCCTGTCCCCTCAGCCCCAACTGCTATATTTTATTATTAGAAAGTGCCCCAAACATTACTACCTTCCTCTTTCCTCCGCCGCATGAACTCCCGGCAGCCGCGTCCGTGATGGTGTCGCTCAGCCATCACAGAGCGACTGCCGTCCCGCCTCTGCTTGTATTTCTCGCAAGCAGGGCCGGCAGTGGGCGGAGTAAGAGGGAAGGTAAGTAGAGTTGGGGGAACTTTTGATAATAAAAATAAGCGGTTGGGGCTGGGGGGAGGGGGGAATTTTATATAAAAATTTTTTTAAGGGTGGACATACCGGATATACTCGAGGATAAGTCGATCCGAATATAAGTCGAGGTACCTTTTTTTACATGAAAAATTTGTAAAAACTGATTGACTCGAGTATAAGTCGAGGGTAGAAATTATCACCACTACTGCTTCTGATTCTGTGTGTTTTTAGGCTTTAGTGCCCTTTAAATGGACAGCGGAATTCCCATACATGAATCCCATACAGTAATAGCAATCCTGTACCAGTAACCTCCAATTCTTTGGCACTCCGAGTTTGGAAACTACAACTCAGCATGCTTGTTGTGGGAGTTTCAGTTTCTAACATGTGGAGTGGCAAGGTTCAGTAAACTTTTAATGAAGCTTACCATCATTTACCAATTCTCCTGAACCCCATATAGTAAAGGGCCCTCTGAACCCCAATTCTCTGACCCCAATAGTTAAAAATGTCACCTGAGAGTTATAGTTTCAAGCTGTCATTTGCACTGAACTAGCAGCTGTTTTTTGCCCCAAACTGAGGAGACCCATCAGATTTACAGCACCAGTGACAGTGCTGAGTGAGTCCAGCAGGCAGAATAAGGAAGCAGGAAGTGTAAAGGCAGATCAGCTCCTGTAACTTTCTATACAGGTTAACACAGCGCCACCTACTGGTACTATCTGTAATTGCAGAATTTGGATCTAAATTAGCCTGCTTGACTCGAGTATAAGTCGAGGTAGGTTTTCAGGCTAATTTTAAAGCCTGAAAAATTCGACTTATACTCAAGTATATACGGTTACCCTTTAATTATGGCTCTTGATACACTGTGATTTGGTATTCTTGTCTTAAAAAAAAGGCTTGCATAAGCTATACCACTGGCACATCGGTTGCAGCATTTGTGTATGCATCTTTTTTCCAAATCACCCTATTTCCTTCTTTAAATTGCGCTAACCCTTAGCACATTACGGCTTTAAAGGGTATATCCACTGGTATAATCAAAATATTGGTATTAAGTTTTATTTAAGAATGGAAGGTAAAGGAACTGTGTCTTACCTCCCGTTCTTCAATAAAACCTGCAGGAGCCAGGAGAGAAGGTAAGGTACTTACCCATTCGATTAATTCTCCGCCACGTCCTCTGACAGGTCCCGAAGGACTCTGTATTCTGCTTGTGAAGGTTCTCATTCATCCAGGTCATGGTATATCTGTTGTATTCAATTAGATCAACCTGGAAAATCCCAATTAGCATATCACAGCCAGGTGTTAAGGGCGTGATTGGGATTTTCCAGGGTACATAATTGCCACAGATTCTTGTACAAGTCATTCTGAATTGAGAAAGCCAGTCGGATGACTAGCGAAACGTCTTCAAGAACTACATTTCAAGTCCAGTTGATCTAATTGAATACAACAGATATACTCTGTATTCTATGCACATCGTGCATGCACATAGAAGACAGTGTTCGTCAGGACCTGTCAGAGAACGTGGCGGATAATTAATCGATTGGGTAAGTACCTTACCTTCTCTCCTGGCTCCTAAAGGTTTTATTGAAGAACGGGAGGTAAGATACAGCTCCTTTACCCCCGTACTTAAACAAAACTGAATACCAAAAAGTGATCCTGTTTTACATTTCCCTTTAATTTTATATAATAAGCATTAAAATGATTGTGTTCATTCTTACTTTTCTACATCTGGACTTGCTATCAGCTGCCACGTAGCTGTTAAACCAGGGTCACTTTAAATTGTTTTTAACACCATCTGGCTTGTTGCCTCATTTATTTCCAGGTTTTGTTGCTAGTTTTCCACCACTTTTCTGCATGGATGAAATTCTATGAATAATTTAAATTGCCTAAAGCAAACCATATGGAATATCTTTACATAAATGCCCTAATGTAAATCTACATATATACATCACAATAAATAGGCACCTTTGTGACAAATGGAGAGATGTGCAGTCAATTTAAAGAGGCACCAACAGTGTCTTTCTCCATGGGCTTTAAATCTAGAAGGTAATAGGCCACTACAGGAGTTTGAGAAAGGCACTAAACTGTACAGACTTTTTCAAAATAAACTTTTAGAAACTGTCGGAGCTTTACGAGCGGCCACATCGCTGTGTTTTTAGGGATAAACCGATCCAATATTGGTTAGCGCGATTAGGCTTTGCGGGTATCGGAAGAGACACTTGTACAGCCGCTGCTGCCAGCCTATTTACCCAAGGCTGCGCGGCTCCTTAAGCGTAATTATTTAACGCCAGCTGACAGGTGATGGTAAGATTCACCGATAGCTTCATAGCATCAGCTAAATCTCTTTCGGGTGATTTGCCCAGATCTCTGGGTTCTGGCTGAATCTCTCTGTGAATGTATTGTACATTTCCATGTAGATTTTTTTATATGAACTTTTGTGGTTATTGAGAAACTTCAATGTTTCAAGTTTACACTTAACATAAAGACACAAAATACACAACGGGGTTACAAAAATAAAATATAGGGTATCTACCGTATATATTTATGTAATCCTTAAAAGTATCTTGCTTGCACTTTGGGGGTATGGGTAAGGGAAGGGTTAAAACAAAAAGTAAAAAATAAATAGGTTAATATCAAGATCTCTGTAAAAAATCAGTTTAAAATGACACTTCCATATATTAAAACTCTTAAACCACTCACTTGTGCCTATCCACCACTAGGGGCATGATGACCTCACAAGCCATTTCCAAGTGGGTTATAACTTACCACAAGACCACTACGATTTAAAGGAGCCGCACCCTAGCAGAGAGGTGCAACTTCAACAACTGCTAATGAACTATTTCTGCAAGGTTTTTAGAGCTTTTTATTGTTTTTAATTGCTGTAATAAAGTTTGTTGGCAACCTTATTCCTGTGTGCAGAGATTTTAACCCTTCCCCTACCCATACCCCCAAGCACAAGCAAGAAACTTTTAAAGATTTTATAAACAATTCAGTGGACAACTTGCAGTGCAGCCACCCCACTCAAGTAAACATTCCCTACCAGAGCGCGGAAGTAGCCATTTTACTATATATTTACGTGTTTGTTTGCAGCTGAATCCCAGTGGATTCTAAGTGCTGCTTTAGGTAAAGCCTGAAATTTTCAGATGCAAAACCTTTTTCTGCAAACTGAATTTCCAGCATTTAAGTGTCCCTAGAAATGTATACTCAGAGGCTGGCAACTATTTGTGAAATGTCTTGATTCTGACAGGGCTGGGACTATGAAAATATAGAGTTGCAAATGATACGGATATTGAATCAACCTGTAATTTGAATTGCACGGCCTTTCAAGCAATCTTAAATTCATAGGCAAGACGCAGGAGTGAAATGAGCAAATTGGACAAATATAAATGGAGTCCTCTACCTTAACGTCTTACTTACTGTTGGCTCATTTTTAACAAAACCATTCTGATGTTTTCTGCTTCATTAAATGAAGAGTTTAACTCGTTCACCTTGAAGTAATATTTGGCCTACTTTTCCCTCAATGATAATTCACTTTATGCATAATGATCCATAGATTTCTGTTCATTTGGATATGTTTATGACTTTCATTATCCTAATTATAGCTCCTTTAGATGTTAGTTAACGCAACTGCTGCCCGTCGAAAACTTCAACTTCAGAGTAGTCTGACACATTATTGCAGGATTGTACTTTAAATTAGCAATATGCTAACACCCTTCCATTTTTTTTAATGTAAATTTATATTGCTGGTATCATAAAAAAGGCAGATTATTGGTTGTCCAGACTAGAAAAAGATCATACACACTCATACACACTCATCCAATATGCAGCAAGAGAAAGAAATGTTGGGTTCAATGGTAATTGTGTCAAGTAAATTGATAGCTTAGGAAACAAGAAACTGTGCGCACCAGTCTTAAGTTTAATTGATAAAAATGTGACAGGGTGTTTATTATGTGTTAATACACACTTACTAAACTCAAGACTGGCGTGCACAGTTTCTTTTTCCCCAAGTGTTCTATTGCATGCTCACATACACCTATTAATATGTAGGTTAAAAATAATTTTAAAAATAAACCCTGGGGACCTTAAATCTAAAGGTTCATACACACATGCGATCACGGGGCCCGACCAGCGACGTACGATGTGTATGAACGGCCGATAATCGGCCTGTGTATGGACACTTTATCGGCTGAAAAAGCCGCTCATTTGGAGATCCGCCCAGCAGATCGGGCAATGATCCCCAAATGAACGTCCGTTTCGGCCGATAAAGTGCCTATACACGGGCCGATTATCGGCCAATACAAACCTTAAGGCTGGGCAGATAATCCATTCAGACAGATTACTGATTGAGAAATAGATCAGTTGCCTGTCAAATTGTAATTAAAGAATAACTATTGTGTGTAAAACATTTTTTTTAAATACTGTTAAACTGAAAAGTACTTGGGACAGGCATATAGGGCTGGTAGTTCCTACCTCCCAATATTCTTTCTGTGAGGAGCACCAGCCCAAACAAATCTGATTCTGCCAGTCTTCCTCCTGGCTTCAGCACTATCTTTAATACAGGACTAGTCCAGGAATGGACGTTCACCATTGTCCCCCAGCATGAAGCTCTGTATATGTGCTTTTTAATATGGAATTAAATAAAGAAATATTTTATGAAGATCTGGAGTGGCGAGTTGCTTACCTGGATAATTAGCCATTTTTTGCTGTGCAGTGGTACCTTCTCTATATTGCAGTGGACCTAGTCCAGGAATAACCTGGTAAATGAAAACTGTTGGTAAATGAAAAATGCGTTGTAGCTCCTAAACGAAACAATATTGTGAGGCAGGAATTATAATAAATCTCCCTGCCCTAGGTACTTTCCATTTTTAAATAGTTTAAAAATTTTTATGGAAAATCAGGCTAAAAATGCCAGTCGCTGGCAAAATTCCCACCTGATCTACCAAAATACCACACTGGCTGGTAGATCGGTAGAAATGTCCTCCAGTGTGACTTTAGCCTACAGTAGATTCTCTTCCGATTTTTTAAATTGAAGGAGGCAGCAGCCAGGGTTCTTGTAGCATCTAATAGAAGATGCTCAGACTGTTTTACAGTAAATTGCCTAATTTGGCTCTTCAGTAAAGAGTCTTCTGAAAATACCAAACACCCGGACACAGGTACTGGAGAGAGCCTTCAGTATCATTGTTTTATAATAATAATGGAAGCATTTCATTTTAAAACTGTTTTGAAAGTCAGATTGGGTATTAATTCATTTCACATGGTGCAGAACTAAAATTCACGGTCTACAGATGGAGGAGAAAAAGTCTTTCCCTTAGAGAAAATTCTTAAACAGACGTTAGCGGAAGTGGCTTGAGTTTTCCTTCACTAATTGATCCCTCTTGAATTCCTTAGGTTATAGCTGTACTGATACAAGAATTACTGTTTATTACAAAATAATAATAATAAAAAAACACAATCACAATAAATTTATACATTTAGCATATTTGATTGCTTTAGCAGTTCTGTTTGGTTCATTTTGTACCATCATGTGAATACTGTAAGCATTTGGTAACCTATTGGGAAAGACTTGTTCATTAAGCAATGTCACAATATCAGTGGCACTTAAGGGGCGATGCTATATCGGCCGCTATTTGGCCAAATTAGTGTAAAATCCACACTACACTGTGTATTATTGGGCTAGTGCAGGGTTTACTGAAATTTTGCGGTGGCAGCGTCATTTCCAATTTTTTATGGAAATAGCGATTCTCAGCTGATGTAGAAAACTATACGTTAAATCCTGCACTAACATTTATCGCAAAGCTTACCGCGATCCCGTGATACAGTACACCTTGCAAAGGTATCCACTGCAACATGGGATTGCGGTCGGGGTAAGTTGCGCGGTTTTCTTACTACATTGGCCCATTAATGCAGTTTGGGGAATCTATATAAATAATATTATATAAATAACCTTTTTACACAGATAGCAAGTCACCGTTGTGTGAGCAGAACTCTACATGTAGCATTACGATAGAGAAAGGCGTCTGGAACACCTTGTGAAAGTATCCTTAGTGTTAACATTATTATTGGGAATTAAGGATAAAAGTCATTGGTGAAAACAAATTAAATTATAGTTTAATTTGCTTCCTGTAGAATATCATTGTTTGAAGTAAATTATCAGGCTTAAGGTCAGTCATTTGCTTGTGATGTCTGTAAATTACAGAGGTTTCACAACAATAGTCTTATTTCATTAACCAATTACTTGTAGCATTGATGACACAAACAACGGCTCAGAGAGGATTTTAAGGCCAGGAGATGCTTTACCACAATGCAACAACTGGTACTAGGGTTGATGTCTACAGATTTTGTAATAATAAATGAAATATTAAATATTAAATAATGGTTTGGAACATCACTCAATACAGCTCTATTTGATTTTAATGTATGGGTTTTATCAAAGGTTTTACTTTTAAAGGGTATGTCCATCGATTTATTCAACTTTCTTTTTTACCGTTTAGCTGAAGAACAGGAGGTAAATGCGCTATGTCTTCCCTCCCGTTCTTCAGTAAAACTTGCAGGAGAGAGGGAGAAACAGATCGATCCAGAGCTGACTTCTCTCACAGTCTCCGACGCATCTACACTCCTTCACACTGTGTGCGCATGTGCACTCAATGCAAAGGACTGTAGATGAGTCGGAGAATGTCAGTGGTATAAGAATTCTTCAGCGGTGCTCGAGCGATCCGGGTAAGTTTCTACTCCTCTCAGGAACCTCCTGTTCTTTAGTTGAACAGTTTAAAACAACCTTTTTTATATCCCCCTTAAACCTCCTTTTTGAGTATTAAAAAGGTTAAAATGAATTAATGTTGATATATGTTCATTGTGCAAAACATTTACAGGGTTATTTAATAAAGTTCTTATCGTTAAAGATGGTGCTAATTTTGCCCCAAACATTTAGATGTAAACTTTCAAATGGTAGCTAACATCTGATTGGTTGGGCAAAATTAGCACTATTTTTAACTAAAAGAATTTTTATTGAATCTCCCTGTTATTATTTATTTGTTAATATTCTTGGGATTTTTGACCCACTTGGTCTGTGACAGGGTCACACAGTCAGTGAGCGACTGTATTTATTAGATAAAGGATAATGCACCCCCAACTGTAAATTTCAATCATAACCTCCTTAACCCACCCAAAAGCATAATTCTTCAGAGTAAAATAGAATTGACCCTTGTGTTCTATGACCTCAATATTAACTCTTGGCCTAAATTGGGCCTAATCAGGAACTTTTAAAGAACAGGAAAAACATAGTACTTGGTTTTGTCTAAGAAGAGTTCTGGGAGGCACCAGTGAGTGAGTCGCTAGTTAAAAAAAAGTTTATTTGAGACTGGTATAAAATATTAATATAGTGTAATATCATATAGAATGTACTATAACATAATGCACTCATTATTAGGATATTAGATATCTCAGTATGAAAGCATAATACAGATTACAATGATTTCCAATATGCTTTTTATTATTTTATGGAAGGGGTAATATTATATCGTTTAATTTGTACTTTAATGCAGTGAAGGCAGATATCTGTGGTCTCCTGTGTTTTTCAAGGTGCCACCATGATTAATTGATTTATTTGGGTTTTAAAGCAGTTGTATTTCATTTACAGCCCTGCTGGTTTTAGGGACATTGGATGTATGGAGCAGCAATAAGGAAACAGTAGATTTCATTAAAAAAAAAAATCTATTTTGATGGGGTTTTTTTATCTGTAATAGTTGGAAAGATGTTCTAGTTATTTATTAAAGCTGAGTGACTTCTTAAGAGGATTTCTTTATAAAGGAATGCCTGTAAATGCTGTCATTCACACTTTTTTTTCCCACTAAAGTGTACAGTATGTGTGTTTACATATTGTACATACAGAGTAAATACATGCATGGAAATCTAGAAGTGAAGAAAGCTTCCCTTTGAATTGCATCTACTGTACAAGATCACTCAATATAATCCAATCTATCCATGAACATTATTATATTCTAAAACTTACTGAATGTGAAATGTGCTTGCTTGGGGAAAATAAGATATCTTAAATATATTTGTTTTTTATTATGAATATGTAAAGAATGTTACCAGTTACTTCTTAAAGGGTTCTGGAAATATCCCTGCAATCCTCACACCCCCATTTCAAGGGTAAAAATAATCATTCTAATTTAGTTTCTTTCAGAGTATCAGCTCAGATAGTTGATCAGGTTGATTTTACCATTGCTTGATGAATATACGTAACTATATACCGTAATGTGCATTTATTATTTAAGCATCCTATTATTTTAATTATTTTACAGACCACAGAAAGGTAGATTAGCTAAATACACCCTGTTAAAGTGAGAGCAATTAAAATGACAAAGGCATGATACATTGCGGACATTGGCTGATCATTCTCACAATATGGTAATGTTAGGTTTAGGAATAGGTGGTAGGGTTGCTTCAGGGCTGCAAAGCACCCTGCCAGATTGCCTAATATCAACTGTTCTATCCATCTGTTTCTTGCTATTTTTGTTTATGTTTGCTATTAATCATTAATAGATCCGAATGGCTATCACAAAGACTTTCCAGGGAGCTCTGCAAGGCTTAGAACAAGGCCAACACTCCTTTGTGTGTCTGCATATTTTTTGTGGGGTATCAGAGCGTGAAGTAGATTCTTGGTTGCCTTTCAGAATGTGGTTCTTGAGCTCACATGTTTTGTGATCTATTCTTTGATTAAAAGTTTTCTTTTACATATAAAGCCCAGTGTAGAAGCCAAGTGCCATAAGTGCTTTCAGTTGTTACTACGACACTTACCCATCTTTCTTGTAACACACATACATTAGCATGTCTTTGTATAAACAATGCTGTCAGCCAATTAAAATACTCAAATGAATTATAGCTATCCTATGTTTTATTGCCGAGATTCTAAAGCCAATAAAATCTTGCTAAATGCACTCTGACCACATTCTTTGTTATAAATAGAAGTTATTCTATAGTTATATAACAAGCAGCTTTTATGTGAAAGAGAATTTCGCATTATTGGCAAATGTATGTATTTTAATTTATGTAGAGCTACTTGAGCATTGCACATTTTTCACTATATGAATTCATGCATTGAAAGTTCAAGTGAATAAATAAATAATAAGCGTGCAGGTGTTTCACGGGAGAAGTGCTAGACCTTGGTTAGGAGAAAAGGATGCTTCTAGGAAGTGAGAAAATGTAGGGTGGTATGGAGAAGTAAAGAGGTTTGACAGTTGAAGGAAGTAGATTTAAGTAATCTTATTGTTAGGAAGTTGGAGACAGACTGGAGTATGAATGACTAGTTTCCTTTTATAAAATAAAGGACTTTAGAATGGACTGAATAAAAATAGGAGGGCTGTTAATGAACGTATCCAGTAGTCCAAATATGATAGGCTAAAAATTAAAGGGAATTGCAGTAATGTTTTTATTAAAGAAGAGACAAACTTCCCCCCCCTTATAGTGGACATACTGTTGAGATGGGAATATGGTTAATAATGCATTCGTTAATTAGTGAAATTTATGGTAATCGAAGCCATTACAATTATAAGGTCTAGAATAGGAGTAGCCCTGTGTTCCTGAAAGCACCCGAAGAAGAAGAAGAAAGTTTTGAAGTGATACTTGGCTTAGAAATTTCTCACAAAGCCAGGGAACAGGCATCTCCCAGCCCTGATCATCATTAATTCCAAAAGGGATTTACCTACAGCATGATATTAAAATCTCGGGCTTAGAGTAGCGCAAACGGGATATTAAATTGTGAAACACACACAGTCACCACTAAGATGGAGTTAAAGATGCGCTAACCTATTTAACTCCGGAAAAGATACATTGCTTCCTTCAGAATTTTCTGGTCTGTAAGTGTGAAAAAATTAGCTGTAGGGTTAACATCTCCTATAACTTAATTTATTTTCTGAGGTATTTTTAACTGATAAACTAGGAAAACTGCTTGACTCGAGTATAAACATGGGGTCAACTTTCTCCCATAGAAAGCCTGATGCACAGCCCTATAAAAAGTCCCATACACAGCCCCATAGAAAGTCCAATACACAGCCTCATCGAAAGTCCCATACACAGCACCATAGAAAGTCCCATACACAGCCACATAGAAATCCAATACACAGTCCCATAGAAAGTTCTATACACGGCCAAATAGAAAGTCCAATACACAGCCCCATAGAAAGTCCCATACACAGCCCCATAGAAAGTCCTATACACGGCCCTATAGAAAGTCCCATACACAGCCCCATAGAAAGTCCCACACACAGCCCCATAGAAAGTCCAATACACAGTCCCATAGAAAGTCCTATACACGGCCCCATAGAAAGTCCTATACACGGCCCCATAGAAAGTCCCATACACAGCCCCATAGAAAGTCCCATACACAGCCACATAGAAAGTCCAATATACAGCCCCATAGAAAGTCCAATACACAGCCCCATAAAAAGTCGCATACACAGCCCCATTGAAAGTCCAATACATATCCCCAAACACAGAAAGTCCAATACAAGTCCAAATACATTGCCCCATAGAAAGTCCAATACATATCCCCAAACACAGAAAGTCCAATACAAGTCCAATACATTGCCCCATAGAAAGTCCAATACACAGCCCCATTGAAAGTCCAATACACAGCCCCATTGAAAGTCCAATACACAGCCCCATAGAAAGTCCAATACACAGCCCCATAGAAAGTCCCATACACAGACCCATAGAAATTCCCATACACAGCCCCATAGAAAGTCCCATACACAGCCCCATAGAA